>CM044394.1:69120000-69417500 GCA_024322285.1 Musa beccarii | reverse complement strand
GTCAGTGTCTCTTATAATTTAGTGCGATTAAATTACTGGACATAGTAGCAAATATGAGAACGCACATCACTGTTATCAATAGGACTACAGTAAAAATTTATAATTATAAAATTAAAATATATTAATTTACTAAATAAAATGATAAGATTTTTCATATACATAATATTTTCAATACCTATACATGATTATAGCTATAAAAAAAAATACACAAACATAATACGTCTAAAAGTTATATACATAAGATGTTCAAAGGTTGCCCATATCTACACTAGAATAAGTTTGCACGTGTTCAATTCCTTACCTAATCACTTGAGTCGAATACTAATATCTTTACTTGTAAAATAGAATATATAATGAGTATTCACTCATTGTGTATAAGTTTTTATTGCTTTATTCAGATGAGCTTGCATAATATCATTCATATAACATTTCAAAATCCTTAGCATAAGACATTTAACGGTAGACATCAACCATAACCTTATAACATAATATATGCATAATGAGATAAAATTCTACATTAAAATAATTCAAATGCTTAATACATATATAGGAAGCATAATAAATTTATGAACTTTTATACCTTATTTCATAACATATACATTCACTTTCATATCACACTTCATAAAATATAAATACACTATTACAATCACATATCATAGCATGTACGTGTATTGCATGTCATAGCATATCCAAGTACTCCTACATCGCACGTTATAAAAAACATATATACTCTATATCGCACATCATTATATATACATACATATAATATATTTTTATTATAATTCATATATTTATATATATATATATATTCATATTTCGTTCATACCTAGCTCGTGTTAATTATATCATTTGAGACCTCCTTTGCAAAAGGTATTATGCATATGATAATTTACAAGATCATTATTTTATAATAAATTAAATTTGTATTTATCTAATTGAATTAAAAAATAAAAACATCAATAAAAAAATCATATTCTCAATGATTGAGTCTCACTGATACCGCTGGTGCTGGTTGTTCCCGATGGGGAACTTCTACGATAGCGTGCTCATGGTGATCGGGAGGATGGACGCAATCTGGGAAGTTGAATCGGGCCATTGTGGGACGAACAAAGGTGCTTCAGTTCACGTCAGGGAATATGGTGAGCAAGCTAAGCTGGTGACGTTCGATGTCGAAGGACTCATCGTCGCCTTTGACGTCTACATAGTCTACTATGACGACGTCCGTCTCAGTTCCATCGCGTGATCTGAGACACGATAATGGAAGCTACAGCATTTAAATAAGAGCTAACAATGTTTATCTTGCTTTACCTCGGCAGAATAAATAATAAGGCTAAAATAAAAAGAATTATTTGATCTCATTTATTAATATTATGAATAAAAACCTATTGCAACAAACTCCAAAAATATCGGTACTCGTAGAACCTCATACATATCATATACAATTCTCCAACCGGCTCCTAGATACATACAATTTTACATTAAAAAATTAAGAGTTTAAAATATTATTCCGTATTTGATCATGATGAATGTTTTTTTTTTTTAGCGAGTTCCCTTTGGACCATGAGGAACATCAAGCTGTAGAAAAATATAAACTTTCATCCGTGAACCAAAGACCACATTGATGCAGCAAACCATATTATGGTTTACGTCTTTCGGTCATCCAACTCCCGACACTCGACATGGGACAAAAATTCATCATGCCTTCGGTTTCCTTTCAACCGAATAATACATATATTTTTATCAATAAATCATTATTCAATATATGCTTAGATTATTTATCTCAAATCATTTTGATCTATATTTTATGATCGATTTAGAATCAACTACATCATGTTCAAGGACGATTCCATGGAAGAGACTTTGTTTGGCTACATTAACCAAAAATAATAATAATAAAATCGACAATTCAAAGTTTTGATGCGAACTGAACATAATACATATCGACTTGAGTTACCGCTGTCCGGAGAAAGATACTTGGTTGTGTCAATAGCAACCAAGTGCAATGCCTAATTCACTCTAAAATCAAGAGACCATATTAGGTTACGCACAAACGTGAGACAACTCCTACAATCCTCCGGTTAAGCTTCTTTTACATGCGTGATCAAAGGGAAGAAGTGAATTTAAACGGAGGGGAAAAAGATACTACAAGACTAGGTTTCGTTTCCTTGATCATAGAGCAAAGTGGGATGATCATCGTCTACGACCCATCAAAGATTCCACTCGAACGATAGATCGCACCAAGAAATTGACATCAAAACTACAATACAGCGTCAAGCACTCCACCAAATTAGAACTCTAACGATGAAAGGGAATATTGAACGAGTAGGGATCGCAAGAGCGGACCTTGATCACCAAATCGCGTTCGTCGCCGCCGGGCTCAATCGTCCGCGTATCTGCGATCAGAGAGGAGGGCGTGTGGCGGGGAGAAGGGAAAGGAGGGCAGAGAGGAGAGCCGCCTCTGCGATTCTTTCACATCGTCACTTCCCCCTTACCCCGCCCCCGACACCCCTTTCTCACCGTGGAAAGTGCTTTGGTGGTTGTTGCTTGTGCGATCTGCCGCTTTAGAGATTAGTTAATACCCCACGTGTCCATACGCCATTTAACCCTTTTTTCACTATTTATTTTTATCCAAATAATATTCTTATTTTCACAAACTATTCGCCCCAGTGAAAAAAAAAAGGTGAATCACGAGCTCTTTTGAGTCGTAAATTGTTAAGCGGGACCACATGAACTTTCCTTTTTAAGGCGGATCCTAAAGGTTGTCTCTCTCTCTCTCTCTCTCTCTCTCTCTCTCTCTCTATATATATATATATATATATATATATATATATATATATATATATATATATATATATATATATTTGACTCTTTATTTGGTAGTAGGTATTGATTCTATAATTCTCTAATCAATGTGAGATCAAATATGATAAGATACTATCTCTACTCTAAATTTTTAATTAATAGTTTTAATAAGACTTGTTATCCATTTTCAGCCTATTTATCGATGATTAACTAATTTCGCTGATGTTATGAACATATTGGTGTATCTTTATGTCGTGATCGTTGAGTCAGCACAGTTTGGTTCAGGTCCGGATGTACTAAGATCGCCTCGGTGGGTCTTCAGATGGAGACCTGGCTCCAAGTCGGATGTAGGGAGTCGTCGATTAGCTTCCTGGGTAGGAGCTTTTTCCCGGCTTCTATTCGCCCGCGCCTTAAGGATCCTGCACACAGGTCGGGTCGGGGTGATACGACCCGATCCCTCTGATGGCTAAGTTAGCACTTGGTGAGGAATAGTAGAGCTTGGAAGAAGAATCCCCCAGAGCAATATGGTCTGGGGTTTTTATATCAGAGCTGAGGCGGGTTCTCGATGCCCTTGGGGCGCCATCCCAGACTTCTTGGGGCGGCGCTATGAAGGCGTCGTCCCAGGCTATCTGAGGCGGCGCTATGCAAGGGTTGTCCCGGGACGGTCCATGCCTTGGTCGGCGCCTGCCCTAGCCCAACCAGGGGTTGTCAGACTGTGTTGAGGTGGCCTACCCACTCGGTCTTAGTGCTGACATGGTAGTGAAGCGCCACCTGTTAGTGGGTGGTGCCGGTATGTGCCTTATCATTCTCCCCCCGGGAGAAAGCCATGCATCGACTCCTGTTGGGGGAGGACTTGGAACATGGCTTTTGTCTCTTGAAGTCATGGTTATTGGTTTGCCTTCTGATCGGTGCTGGGAAGGTTTCTTGGAGGGTAGCTTGTCGAATGATTTCGACGGTTGGCTATTGACTCGACGACCTGGGCGGCTTATGACCGAGGTATATGACTCGGGCATTCTGCGGTCGAGGTACGTGACTCGGGCATTCTGCGGTCGAGGCATGCGACTCGAGCATTCTGCGGCCGAGGCATGTGACCCTGGCATTCTGCGGCCGAGGTATATGACTCGGCCAGTGTGCAGTCGAGGTATACGACGCGGGCATTCTGCGATCGAGGTATACGACTCGAGCAGTCTGCGCGCCGAGGTATACGACTCGGGCATTCTACGGCCGAGGTGTCGGGCAGTCTACAGTCGAGGTATACGACTCGGGCATTCTACGATTGAGGTATACGACTCGAGCAGTCTGCGATCGAGATATACGACTCGGGTAGTCTGTGATCGAGGTATATGACTCGGGCAGTCTACGGTCGAGGTATACGACTCGGACGGTCTGCGGTCGAGGTATACGACTCGGGCATTCTACGATCGAGGTAAACGACTCGGCGATCTGTGAGGTATACGACTCGGGCATTCTACGGCCAAGGTATATGACTCGGGCATTTTATGATCGAGATATATGACTCGGACAGTCTGCGGTCGAGGTATACGACTTGGGCATTCTGCGACCGAGGTATATGACTCGGGCAGTCTACGACCAAGGTATACGACTCGGGCAGTCTGCGGCCGAGGTATACGACTCGGGCATTCTGCGACCGAGGTATACGACTCGAGCATTTTACGACCGAGGTATACGACTCGGGCATTCTGCAATCGAGGTATACGACTCGGGCAGTTTGCGGTCGAGGTATACGACTCGGGCACTCTGCGACCGAGGTATACGACTTGGTCATTCTGCGACTGAAGTATACGACTCGGGCATTCTGCAATCGAAATATATGACTCAGGCATTCTGCAGCCAAGGTATACGACTCGGGCGATCTGCGACCGAGATATACGACTCGGGCATTCTGCGATAGAGACATACGACTCAGGCATTCTGCGGTCGAGGTATATGACTCGGGCAGTCTGCGATCGGAGTATATGACTCAGGCATTCTGCGGCTGAGGTATATGACTCGGGCAGTCTGTGATCAAGGTATACGACTCGGGCATTCTGCGACTGAGGTATACGACTCGGGCATTTTACGACTGAGGTATATGGCTCGGGCAACCTGCGATCGAGATATATGACTCGGGTATTCGGCGGTCGACGTATACGACTCGGGCATTCTGCTACCGAGGTATACGACTCGAGCAGTCTGCGACCGAGGTATATGACTCGGGCAGTCTACGGCCAAGGTATACGACTTGAGCATTCAGCGGTCGAGATATACGACTCGAGCATTCTGCAACCGAGGTATACGACTCGGGCAGTCTGCGGTCGAGGTATACGACTCGGGCATTTTGCGACCGAGGTATACAACTCGGGCATTCTACAGCCGAGGCATATGACTCGAGCAGTTTGCAACCGAGGTATACAACTCAGGCGGTCTACGACCGAGGTATACGACTCGGGCATTCTACGGTCGAGGTATATGACTCGGGCATTCTACGACCGAGGTATACGACTCGGGCATTCTACGGCCGAGGTATATGACTTAGGCAGTCTGCTGGGGTTGAGGTATACGACTCAGGCAGTCTGCTACGGCTGAGGTATACGACTCGGGCATTTTGCAACCGAGGTATACGACTCGGGCAGTCTACGGCCTAGGTATATGACTCGGGCAGTCTGTGACCGAGGTATACGACTCGGCCATTCTGTGGACTTGGCTAGCGGTCATGTCCAGATTTTCATTAGGCTTTTTTACGAGGACTACATTCGATAGCCACCGAGGATACTTGGCCTCGGCTATGAAGCCTGCCTTGACGAGGCGTTCCACTTCACTGTGGACCACTTGTTGTCGGCCAGGGGCCACCCTTCGGGGTTTCTGCTTTACAGGATGGGCTTCGGGGGAGATGCTCAGATGGTGTTGTGTGACTCTTCGGTCGACTCCGGGCATGTCAACCGGTGACCAGGCAAAGATGTCTGCATTGTCGACCAGGAAGCTAATAAGCTGCACCCGCTTTTGCTCTGCAAGCCCCAACCCGACCCTTACGATCCAATCGGGTCGCTCTTTGTTGAGTGGCACATCCACGGTAGGCTCTATTGGCTTGGGATAATGGGACGACTTCTTAACGTCCCGCGGATCCTCTAGTGGTTGCTCGGTCCTGGTCCTCTCGAGTAACAAGACTGCCATCAGGTAGTACCGCTTGGATTCGTGGGGGTTCCCCTTGACTTCTCCGACCCCGCCACGAGTCGAGAACTTTATTATCTGATGATAGGTAGAGATGACGGCCCAGAACTTGTTGAGGGTCGGTCAACCTAAAATGACATTGTACACCGAGAGGAGGTCTACCACCATGAAGGTGGTCATTACCGTCTTCGACCTTGGCTCGTCCCCGAGAGATACTGACAAGGTGATTGTGCCGAGCGGGGAGATTAACTCGTCGGTGAACCCGATAAGGGCCGAGCGCATTGGCGCTAGAGCCTCCTTAAGCAAACCGAGCTTCTGGAAGGCATCAAGGTAGAGGACATCGGTGGAGCTCCCTGTGTCTATCATGATTCTCTTCATACGGGCGTTGGCGACCTTGGTCGTGATCACCAACGCGTCGTCATGTTCGAAGCGCTCCATATCCTCAGCCAGAAATGTGATTTCAGGATCAGGGTGCAGCCTCGGAGATTCATCCCTCGCCGCTCGGGCGTAGGCGTTTCGTCCTGACATGCTATCACCTCCCAAGGTTCGCCCACCAATTATGATGTCGATCTGTCGCTCGATGGGACCTTCGGGGCGCGGACCAAGATTCCCCTGATGGATGAGCTCCTTGATCTGCTGCTTTAAATTGTGGCACTCCTCAGTGTCGTGGCCGTGCTCCCGATGAAAACGATAGTATTTTGTCTGGTCTTTGATCTCTTGTAGGCCCTTCATCGGGTTGGGAGCCTTCAGGAGCCCTTTTTCTTTAATTTGGAGAAATATCTCCGTTTGAGACACGCTAAGGGCCGGAAGGGGGGACCTCGCGGATGGCACGTCGGGTCAGTCCATCCTCCTCCTCGGGGCGGCTAATGACTATCCCTAGGATGGCTCTGCCCTAGCTCTCTTGTGCTCCTCTCGCTTCCGGCCATTAAAGATTCCGCTGCTACGTACTGGTTCACGCGCTGGAGCATCTCTGGGATCGCCGCAGGAGGTTGCTCAACAAGTGACTAGAAGAATCTGGAGGGGCATAGCCCCATTATGAATGCTTGCATTATCAAAGAGGGGTGAGCGTCGGGAAGCCCCCATATTTCTGTAGCAAAACAGGTTACAAAATGGGAAAGGGGCTCATCCTCCTTTTGATTGAGCCCGAGGAGCAAGGCGACGGATGGCTTCGGCCGGGTGTATGTCAAGAAGTTGAGCTCAAAGTCTTTGGCAAGCTGGTCGAAGGACGTGATCGATCCGACCCTCAGCCTGCTATACCACGCTCGGGCTGGACCCTTGAGGGTGGTGGGGAACGCCCTGCACATCATGGCGTCAGAAGTTCTGTATAAGGCCATTTGGGCCCGGAAGGCGGTCACATGTTCTGTTGGGTCGGAGCTGCCATCGTTATGCGTCGAGGGATGGGAGGCGGAAGCTCGGAGGGACTAGCTTTTCTTGTATCTCGGGGGCGAAAGGGGATCTGCGATGGGCGTCCTCCCCAAGTTCCTCCTTGGACTTACTGACTTCCTTTTGCACCTCATCAAGCCACTGGTTGATGGAGCGCAATTGGGCTCGGAGGGAATCCGTTAGTCGGATGATAGAACATTGGGCTCCTATTGCATCCTCAGATTTCCCAACGCACCTTCTGGGAATGTGATCGGGTCTACCTCAGCCAGAGCTAGCGGCACCCTTGGGATTGGGGGCACAGTAGGCATTGGAGTCGGTGGTTTGGCCTGCTGCAGAGATGGGACCGTCGACTGTTGTGCCAACTGCGGGATGAGTGGGACGATGGCCTGCATCATCTCGGCTAGAGTTTGGACCTGATGGGCGAGACCCTAGAACGCCTCGTGTGAGATGGGTGACTAGGTGGTATATCTTTATGCCATGGCCGCTGAGTCTGCATGACTTGGTTCGGGTCTAGATGTGCTGAGATCGCCTCGGTGGGTCTTCAGATGGAGAGCTAGCTCTGAGTCGGATGTAGGGAGTCGTCGACTAGCTTCCTGGGTAGGAGCTATTTCCCGGCCTCTGTTCGCCTCGTGCCTTTAGGATCCTGCACACAGGTCGGGTCGGGATGATACGACCCGACCCCTCCGATGGCTAAGTTAGCACTTGGCGGGGAATAGTAGAGCTTGGAAGAAGAATCCCCCAAAGCAGCGTGGTCTGAGGTATTTATATCAGAGCTGAGATAGGTTCCTGATGCCCTTGGGGTGTCGTCGCGGACCTCCCGGGGCGACGCTATGAAGGCACCATCCCGAGCCTTCCGGAAAGATGCTGTACAGGCGTCATCCCAAGCTATCCGGGGCGATGCTATGTAGGCGTTGTCCTGGGACGATCCGTACCTCGGTCAGTGCCTGTCCTGACCTGACCAAGGACTGTTAGAGGTGACCTACCCACTCAGTCTTAGTATCGACATGACAGTGGGGCACCACGTGTTAGTGGATGGCTCCGGTACTGATGAAATGCATTGCGTGAGGGGACAACTAAATGGGAGAGATTACACACGTATTGGGTCAACTATGCACATTGAAAAGTAACCTGGCATGCACTGGCATTTGTCGATCCTCTAATATAAAATGGACCTTACATTATAATGATGACCTTTGGTAGGTGGAGTTTGTCGGTGTGATTCACATGGCAACAATGACAGGCAGTCTGCCATCCCATCCGGGGGTGGGTTTGGGGTGGGGTGGTTGGAGGTGGTCTTGTGATGATTTAATGGTGAAAATAAGCATGAGTTTGGGATATGTTTTAACCGGAGAGAACATGCATATTAAAATTCACATAAAATTGAATGTATATGCATATAGAGAGAGAAAGAGAATGTGGTATTTTTCTTAAAACGAATATAACGGCGTCTTTGGTATGCAGATATGTGAACACATCATGTGAGCTTTTCTTTGCTGGAACAGAGATTTGCAATTGATGACTGACGAATATTTGAATGATTACTGCGAAGCGAACAATGTTTACTGGCCCGACTTAAGTCACGAATGACTTGATTGGCAAGCGAAGGTTTTGCCTCGCACCGTCGGTCATTAATTACGTCGCGACTTAAGTGGAGTGGTGAGGCAGAGATCACGAATGCGAACCAACACCTAATTTCCACATGTCAACAACTCAAGACGCGAATAAACGGGAGCGACAGCCATGAGCCAACCGCGTACGTCTGTATTGAAACACATAAAGAAAGATACCCGTTCTCAACGTGGTTGGTTAAGTAAGAAGCAAATTGATGAGCTACAGGTGGCCAGTTGACACTTGCAGAAGCCGCAACATTATCCTCATCGGCCATTGCTTGCAACAATCATCCCTCGATCTCTCAGTTACCCATTTCCATTGCTCGTGATCATCTATATTACTTGCATCTTCCATCTCCGAGTGCCGTGGTGTGTACATGTTTGAGGCTACGAGCGAAGAGATCATATATATATATATATATATATATATATATATATATATATATATATATATATATATATATATATATATATATATATAACAGTGTGTACATGGGGAAGGCAATACGGTGTGTACATCCTGTTACTATATGCTATCATCTTCCCTACGCGGAGACCTTCGCCTGTAAGAGTAATACTGGCCTGAGTATTTTATGTAGACATGATAATGAAATTTGGTTGGAACTTGGCATTTGTTGACGACGCACGGCACAGACATTATTCTATAAATACATGTTCCTGATCCAGCGTTGTACCCACCTCACTTCGATCCTTCGGTCATCCTAGCCATGGCTTCATCCCCACACAGCTCCTCTCATCTCTACTTCCTCATCGCCTTTTTCCTCCTCCTGGCTTCTGCCACAGCCTTCCCGGTCACCTCCGAGTTCGAACTCGGCCAGCAGAGAAGAATCCACTTCCGCGTCTACTTCCACGAGACCTTTCTCGGCCCCAACAACACCACCGTCACCGTGGTGAACATGAGCCTCCCCAACACCTTCGGGGACGTCGACATCTTCGACGCCGTGCTGAGGACCGGCCCCTCCAAGCGGTCGACCGAAGTCGGGAGGGCGCAGGGCGTGAGCTTCCACATGTCGCAGCGGGACGAGTCGTCGCTGATACCGCTGGTGCTGGTGTTCACGGCGGGGGACTTCTGCGACAGCACGCTCACGGTGATAGGGAGGTTGGACGACTCCGGGAACGCGGACCGGGCCATCGTGGGAGGGACGGGGGTGTTTCAGTTCGCGTGGGGGAACGTCGTGAGCAAACCGGTATCGTCCGACGACGTGGGAGTCGTCGCCGCCTTCGACATCTACGTCGTCTATTATGACGGCGTCCATCTCACCGCCATCGCGTGATCCGCGACACGACAATTAAAGCCACGGCGATCATATATGTTTATCTTGCTTCATGTCAGGAGATTGTTTATTATATTATAAGGCTGAAATAAAAAGAATTATCGATCTCGTTTAATAAAATTATGAATGAAAACCTATTACAACAAACTCCAAAGATATGGGAAGTCGTTGGACTGCAGACATGTCATCTATAATTCTCTCCATCAAATGATTTATACATATATACATACATATATATATATATATGATGAATAGTTTATATTCTTGTAATTATATATAATATATAATATTTTTATATTTAAAATAATTAATATGGTGATGATACACTAATACACTTACTAAAGTTGAAGGGTTGTAAATCTAATCTGACATTAAAAAAATCAATAATAATTATTATATCGTTTATAATGTCCACACGCTGCTAAGGAGACATACGATCGTGATTATATCATGCACGTGAAGGATGGCAAGAGGAGCCATAAGTGAACGTGAGAATGTGCCGTGCACCGTCTAATTAAATGTTTAATGAGATGAATGCTCAATTAGTCATTAAGATAAGCCATTCACGTCATAAGTAAAACTAGCATCAAAACATGATTGACAAAACTATACAGATACTTAAATCAGCTCTTATACAAGGGACAAAAATAAAGTTATGAATCATGAGCTATAGAAACTCCTATCAGGCAAGAAAAATATTAAATGAGTATTTTGAATATTATTCTCTCACTCAGTTCATACTGATGGATGAAGACATCGATGAGTAACAAAGCGCAGCAATCGTAGACGACATGCGTTCCTTCACCAAAATTGAGGCATCAATCACATTGATGGCCTCATCCACATCCCTTTCTAACACAAATTTGATATGCAAATATGCCTCTATAGTCACCAATTGTCGTTCTTTCACCAAAGATGGAAAGAAAACGTGCATCACACGGAACAAATGTGATGGAGGCCTCGCCATCAACTACAGCATCGAGAGAAGCTAGTACGAGGATTAAACCAACCAAAAGCAGCCCAATCGATGGTTTCCACCTTGTTCACCAACCATGCAACGTATGCTCCCGTGAGGTGGAAGATATTGTCCTGAGATGAGAAGACGAGGATTGAGAAGATTACAGTCGACATCGTTCATGTCAATGGCTTCGTCTTCTTTGACCTGCATCATCCATATCCCAGCGAAACTAGACGATGCGTGTTGAAGGCGGAAAGCGAAGTGGTCCGGCCGGCGATTTTGGAAGGAGACCGGCGTTCAAGAGGAAGGCTAAACGTGGTGTTACTTGTCAAACCTATTGTATGTAATCTGACTCCTTCAATCTTTAGTCATAGATTACTCTTCGCTCATTTTTTTTAATCTCACATACATAAATATTTTCAATAATAATTACTTAAATTTATCATGCTAAGTCTCATTAATTGTATATGATTCATTTTAATCTATAAATATGATGAAAATTCACTTATCTATTGATGATTCATAAATTTTGTTTGAGATATTCTTACATCTAAAAGACTCAACTTTGAATTGAGGATTTGAAATCTTATTTAATGTTAATATCTAAAATATTAGTATGATGATACGAACATACTTACCTTTTTAAGAGAGTCTAAAATATCGTCTAATATGATAAATATGATATATGCACGATGATGACATAGCCAATGCTCTATAAATACACTTCTCCAGCGTTGTGCTCATCTCACTTCTCAATCTTTGCCAAGTATAACACGTCTCTTGTCCATCCACCAACCTAGTCAAGTCATGGCTCCGTCCCCACACAGCTACTCTCCTTTCCACCACCTCCTCGTCTTCTTCCTCATCTTCGCTGCAGCCATGGCCTTCCCCGTCTCCTCCGAGTTCGAACTCAGCACCCAGAAGAGAATCCACTTCCGTGTCTACTTCCACGAGACCTTTCTCGGCCTCGACAACACCACTGTTGATGGGGGTAATAATGATGATGCGATGTGAGCTGACATCGCCCGTTCCCACGTGACGTCCCCATGAATGTGCTCGGATGACAGAGGACACGGTTGACTTGCAACCTGACAGCGTCTGACTGAAGTAGGATGAAGCCCGACTACGGCACGCCATCATCCCTCAGAAATCAGGTACTCCGCCTAGCGTCAGACGCCATCAGAAAGGAAGACCTACACCCTACAGGCAGACACACCAAGGGGCAGGAGCCCTCCCCCTTCTATATGAACCTCCGACGCTCAGGAAGAAGAGAGAGGTCATTCTTTCCTCCCAAAAAGATCACATACTGACTTGATCGTCGGAGGGGTCGGGCGAAACTTTCCCGACCCGACCTGTGTGCAGGACCCGCGACGAAGCACGCGAGGAGACGTCCCCCCGGGACCACCGGACTTCTGGGGTCGACCGAGAAAGGGAGATCTCTGCGCATTCAGACCCGAACCCAGCCGCGACGGCCTCGAAGCCACGACATATAGTTGTATACACTAACAGATTGGCGCTAGAAGGAGGGCCGATATCGAGAGATCAACGGATCGATCCAGAGGAGCCCGCGGTGGGGGACTCACGTCCAGTCGGGACTCTCGGGAATGACCCCTCGCGCGACGAGATCCGAATGGAGGACCCCGTCGTAACTTCATAGCGTTATTGGCGGTTGTTCAATGATCCGGGCCTGTCACCACCCGAAGGGGCCCCGACCTACCCGCCACCCATGACATTCGAAGCCTTTCAAGACCTCGTTCGTCAAGTTCAGACCTTGACCGGATTAATGCAGACTGTCGCCCCGCTCATTTTACAACCAACGTCGCCGACCATGATACGACAGCCGGAGCCGCAAAACGCAGCCCCTCTAATGCCTCCACTAGCTATCGCCCTGCCTGGCGTCCGACGGGCCCCGTTCAAAGATCAAACGCCGGAGAACCCGAATGGTCGTCCGGAACCCGAAGTGCTATCCTCAAACTCGACAGACTCACTCCGGGTCCAGTTACACTCCGTCAGTCAGCGACTTGACAAGGTACAAAGGGAGGTGCGTAAGTCCAAGGAAGACCCCGGGGAAGAAGCACATCGAGGTTCACCGTTCGCACCCGAGATCCAAGATCAGCCAATCCCTTCGAATTTTCGGCTCCCCTCCCTCGATGCATATGACGGTGCAACGGACTCGGCGGATCATGTTGCCACCTTTCGTGCCCAAATGGCACTATATAGAACTTCGAATGCTTTGATGTGTAGAGCGTTCCCTACGACTCTGAGGGGATCGGCTCACGCATGGTACAACGGCTTGAAAACCGGCGCATTCACGTCCTTCGATCAGTTCGCCAGGGACTTCGAGCTTCATTTCTTGGCTTACGCTCGGCCGAAGCCATATGTCGCCTTGCTTTTCGGACTTAACCAAAAGGAGGACGAGCCCCTCTCCCACTTTGTGAATTGTTTTGCCACAGAAATCCGGGGGTTGCAGGACGCTCATCCCTCCTTGTTGATGCAGGCATTCATGGTCGGCCTCCACCCTTCCAGGTTCTTCTGGTCTCTCGTGGAGCGCCCCCCCCGGCTACGGTTCCGAAAATGCTCCAACGAGCCAACCACTATATCGCTGCGGAAGCTTGGATGTCCGGAGACACGAGGAGCCCAAAAGGGCTCGCCCGGAAACTATCCGGGCGCAGCAGGCAACCGCCCTGAAGCGCAGAATGGACCCACCGATGCTGAGGCCCCCGCTCCCCGCCTTAGGCACGTCCAGAACTGAGATTTTCCTCCAAATAAAGGAGAAAGGGCTGCTCAAACCCCTTGCCCCGATCAGGGGCCCCCAGAACTCTGGAGCCAGTCCAGGTACTACTGTTTTCACCGGCAAAATAGCCACAACACCGAGGAATGCCACGACTTGAAGCGGCAAATCGATGAGCTAATACGTAGGGGCCATCTCGGCCGGTTCCTCCACAGCGACAGGGACCCGTCGCCACACCCCTAGGGCCCTATCGAGAGATAGATCGACGTCATATCGGGCGGGCCTACTTCCGGAGAAATAGTATGTCCGGGTGGAAAGCGTATGCCCGGGTGGCAGTGGATGATTGCCCCAAACGCGCCCCGAGCTTGAAGTAATGTTCCCGTCCGAGGGCCCCGACCTGCCTGAACATGACGACGCATTGGTGATAACCGCCAGGATAGCCAATGCCCAGGTGAAGAGGATTATGGTGGACACCGGGAGCTCAGCTAACGTGCGTTGCCTCGACGCCTTCCAAAAACTGGGGCTAGTCAGAGATGCTCTGAATCCAATGCGCTCAGCGCTCACAGGATTCACCGACGACTCAATCTCACCGCTAGGCACGATCACCTTGCCTCTGACCCTGGGCAACTCACCGAGGTCGAAGATGGTAATGGCAACCTTTTTGGTGGTCGACCTCCCGATCGCGTACAATGTGATCCTCGGCCGACCGACCCTCAACAAGTTTAGAGCCGTCGTATCCACCTACCACCACACGGTGAAGTTCCCAACCCGCGTCGGGGTTGGCGAGGTCTGGGGAAGCCCTCATGAATCCAGGTGATGCTACTTAACTGTGATTTCGTTACACAAAAGGCCTAGGGCTGATCCGCCTACAGAAGACCCCCGAGAGGTGAAGAGACCAAACCACCGCCCCGAGCCAATAGAGCCTACCATCGAGGTGCCCCTACGAGAAGATCAACCAGACCAAACCGTCCGGATAGGGTCAGAACTCCCCGAGCGGGAATGAAGAGAGCTGGTCAGCCTCCTCCGAGAGAATGCCGACGTTTTTGCCTGGTCACCAGTAGACATGCCGGGGGTCGATCCTAAAGTGGCTCAGCACCATCTGAGCATCTCACCTGAGGTGCGGCCCGTGAAGCAAAAGCCCCGGCAATTTGCTCCAGAATGACAGCTAGCCATCTGGAAGGAGGTAGAATGTCTTCTATCAACAGGACATATAAAGGAGGTCAAGTACCCCTGTTGGTTATCAAATGTAGTTCTCGTGAAAAAATCCAACGGGAGCTGGAGGATGTGCGTTGACTATACTGATCTCAATCGTGCATGTCCAAAGGATTGCTATCTCCTTCCCAGGATCGATCAGTTGGTCGATGCAACCTCAGGGCATGCCCGCCTTTCATTCATGGACGTCTTCTCCGGTTACAATCAGATCAAGATGGCCCCTGATGATCAAAAACACACGGCTTTCCTTACCGATCAGGGAGTGTATTGCTATAAGGTCATGTCCTTCGGGCTGAAGAACGCCGGTGCAACATATCAAAGGACCGTGGACAAGATATTCGTCCACTAGATCGGGTGGAATATGGAGGTCTATGTTGACGACATGATCGTGAAAAGTTGCACAGACATGATGCATTCGGCCGACCTAGCAGAGGCATTTGCCACGCTACGGAAGTACGGCATGCGTCTCAACCCCTTGAAGTGCATGTTCGGCGTCAGCTCGAGAAAGTTCCTCAGATTCATCATACACGAAAGAGGGATCTATGCCAATCTGAAGAAGGTTCAAGCAATTACCGGCATCCAATCACCTCGAACAATTAAGGAGCTGTAGAAGCTGAACGGGAGACTCGCCGCATTATCTCGGTTCCTCTCCCGATCCGGAGATCGATGCCTCCCCTTTTTCCAGGCCCTAAAGAACCCGAAGACCTTCGAATGGATCGGAGAATGCGAGGAAGCCCTCGTCCGTGTGAAGCAGCATCTGGCCAACCTCCCTCGACTCGCTTCGGTCTCATTCGGGGAGAAACTCGACGTGTACCTAGCCACCTCCCCGCATGCAGTCAACTTTGTTATGATTAAGGAAGCTTCCGGGGTTCAGTTACCGGTCTACTACACCAGTCATATCCTGAACGGTCCCGAAGAGCGATACCCGCCGATCCAGAGGCTGGTGCTAGCGCTCGTATTAACGACTCGAAAGCTGCGCCCCTACTTTCAGGCTCACCCAATTGAGGTAATCGCCAACCAACCACTCCGATAGATTTTATCTAAATTCAATTTGGCAGGACGCCTTCTCAAGTGGTCGGTGGAGCTCGGCGAGTTCGACATACAATATGTACCAAGAACAGCCATCAAAGCCCAGTCGGTGGGTGACTTCATCTCCGAGCTGACCCTGCTCGAGGACGAATGCCCCGAGCAGGTCACCTCGGGGTGGGTGTTACACGTGGATGGGTCGTCCGGATCCAAGGGCGCGGGAGCAGGGCTTGTCTTGGAAGCCCTTGATGGGCGCTCGTTTGAGCGCTCCCTCCGCTTCGGCTTTAAGGCCACCAACAATGAGGCAGAGTATGAAGCGCTCCTGGCGGGACGTAGATTGGCCGTGGAAATGCAGGTGGATGCCATACAAGTCTTCACCGACTCACAATTGGTGGTCAAGCAGCTTACCGGAGGATATGAGGCCCGCGACCCGACCTTGTCAAGGTACCTTCCAAAGGTAAAGGGCCTGGCTACCCACTTTTCCAGATTTGGTTTGTCCAGGGTGCCGAGAGGCCAGAATGCCCGGGCCGACGCATTGGCAAAGCTTGCCTCCAGATCGGGCCCTGAGGGTGAGCCCGACGCCGAGCAACTCCCTACCCATGCGATCACGGTCCCCACAGTGGCCACGATGGATGCGCCAACAATATGGGTGCAAGAGATGCTACGCTTCTTGCAAGAGGGGACCCTCCCGGCCGACGAAGCCTCGGCTCGACACCTACGTCGCACCCAGGCATGGTACCGCGAAGTCGATGGGTGACTCTACAAAAGGTTGTTCTCGCATCCCCTCCTACGATGCCTAGACCCCGATGAAGCCTGGCTGGTCTTGGCTGAGGTCCACGAGGGGATCTGTGGGGATCACGTCGATGGGTGCACCCTAGCATTCAAGGTGCTCCGTCAGGGTTATTATTGGCCCACCATGTTTCTAGACGCAAAGGCCTATGCGCGGCACTCCGATGCCTGCTAGAGGCACTCCCGGACGCCCCGTCGGCCTGCGATCCCACTCGTACCTATGGACTGTGCGTGGCCCTTCGCGCAGTGGGGAATGGACCTCCTCGGACCTTTCCCCCTGGCCTCGGGGCAGCGAAGACATATTGTCGTCGGAGTTGACTACTTCACCAAATGGGTCGAGGTCGAACCACTAGCAGCAATCACGGAGAGGTAGATGAAAAAGTTCGTATGGAAGAACATAGTAACCTGGTTCGGCCTACCTAGGGCCATCATCACCGACAACGGAGCTCAATTTGCCAGCGCAAGGTTTAAGAAATTCTGCGTGAACTACAGAATTCAGCTAAGGTTCAGCTCGGTAGCTCACCCGTAGACCAACGATTTGGCCAAGGTGACCAATCGGTCCGTCCTGGACGGACTAAGGAGAAGGGTTACGATTAGCTTGGGTGGATGAACTCCCGAGCATTCTATGGTCCTTACGGACCACTCCCAAGATCACGATCGGAAAATCCCCCTATAGTCTAGCATTCGGCACCGAAGCCGTCCTACCACCCGAGGTTCTGATCCCTACCCCTCGGACGGAAAGCTACGAGGGCGGGACATTTGCCGAAGGGCTCCGAGCCGGTTTGGACCTCCTCGAGGAGCGTCGAGCCGAGGCACACTTAAGAGCCCTCTCCTACAAAAGGGCTGTCGCACGAATCTACAATCGAAAGATACGTCCCAAACCGATCAAACTGGGTGACCTAATCCTGCGCAGAGCCGAGGTAAGTAATCCGACTCGGACGCGCGGCAAAGTAGCTCCCAATTAGGAAGGACCTTACCGGGTCGTCACGATCGTCTGAGTAGGGACTTATCGCCTGGTGACGATGGATGACCGACCCATTTCGAGGACGTGGAACATCTAGAACCTTAAAAAGTTTGTGTAGGAGAAGTTTTGGAAAGAAAACAACATAATGAGTTTGGACGAAAATTTTCTTCATTGATTAAAGGTCAGATTATAGGGCCAGACGACTCAGATTTACAGACTAACTGACCTCTTAGAGAAATTGTTAAAACTGTTACAAGAGGCCCATTCTACTCTTTCGGAACCTCTAAGTTGTGGTCAAAAGGGACTTCCTCGGGCATCTCCACCTCCATGTCCTCGGGGAAGGAATCAAACGGATCCTCCACCACTTCGAGGCCGAGGTGGCATGCTCGGAATCGGGCCAGGGCAATCCTGTACCCATACTCGTAGGAGACTTGCCCTGTCCGAGTTAACCCGAGCTGGAAGCCCTCAGATTTTTGTAGTCCTCGATCAGCTGTTTATTTCTTTCCGGCATCTACTGCGCCTCTTCCGCCTAGGCTTCGAAAGCCGCCTGTACTTTGGCATCTGCTTCCTCCAGCTTCTTGGTGAGAGTAAGTGTCTCGCCCTTCAACAGGCGGAGCTCGGTCCGATCCACCTTTAGGTAGCCTTGCAGTGCCTTATTCTGCTCCCCGGCCACCTGGAGCTCGGCCTTGAGGCGGGTTGCCTCCGCATCCAAATCGGATGCACGTTTCTCGATGGCCACCACCGCCTTGAGACCCGCCCTCACCCGGAGCTCCTCAATTTGCTTGTGCAGCTTGACGTTGCGCTCACTCAATCCGCCAATAACCCGGCCGGTGTCGCGCACCCGATCCAGCAACGCCGTGGCGTAGTGCTGGTCCTGTGATGAGAAGAGTTAAAGGGACTGCATTTGAACAACGATGAAGCCAAGTATGTGGTACTTACCCACATCAGCGCCTTGGCCGATTTGCCGAGCAGGACCTCTGAAGACAGAGTGTACATTTCCCGAGCCATGTCAGGGCGGAGCCCGCCGTGGAGGAATGCAGCCGCGGAGTCACCGCTGGCCCACACCCTCTCCCCTCGGGCTAGGTTTCCCTAGCAGGCCACTAGCGGGTCAGATTCCGCCCCTACCGGCTGGTCGCCCATTGCTCGGGCCTGGTAAGGGTCATCCTTCCTTCCTGCAGGGAGTTGGCACAAATCCCGCACGGAGGGAAGGCGAGGCTCTTTTCCCGCCTCCTCTCGGCTTGGCACAGCTTCACCTCGTTTGAGGCTCGTCCCTGTCTGGCCGGCCTGACCTGTAGCAACTCCTTTTGACTGGGTCGCTGTCGCATCGTGCCCCTTCGAGGCGCAGATCTTCGTCTTCTTCCGAGGCCAGTCGACCTCGACCTCTAGCGGAGCCTCTTTTGTACCGGTCTCCGGCTCAGACGTCGGGCGGGTGGTCACAGTAGATGAAGTCCGTCTGCCTCGGAGAGATCAGAGATTCACCATGTCTGAGAGGAGCAAAAACGACAGGTTAGTGCCCGGAACCACTCAAAAACCTCTTAGACCACACGACGCGGCCATACCCTGGGTTGCTGGGTTGAGGCCCGCCTCGACCAGCCATGGCTCGGTCATATTCCTGATAACCCTCGAGGCGGGGAGAATCCCTTTCAGCTTCTATAGGTCCCTGAACTCCTCATCTCTCAGGCCCGGGGTGGTGTTATCGATCGCATGCGCCGACCATCGGAGTCCGAAACCCCAGTCCTTCGTCCAACATATGTAGAAAAACCTCCCCTTCCACCCTTTGTTACTGGAAGGGGCCCCGCTAACCCTAAAACCTGGTCGGGCAGAAAGATAGTAGCCTCCCAACCCTATTTTTTTATATCTAAATGATTTAAAAAATATCAATAATCATAAATATAAAAATTTACATATATCATCACTCACGTCATTTGAGCACCTATAAGTAACACAAATATGCCTAGATAGTCACCAAATGTTGTTCTTTCACCGAAGATGGAAATAAAACATGTATCACACGGAACAAATGTGATGCAAGCCTCACTATCAACTACAGCATCGAGAGAAGCTAGTTCGAGGATTAAACCAACCAAAAGCAGCCCAATCGATGGTTTCCACCTTGTTCACCTACCATGCAACGTATGCTGCCGTGAGGCGGAAGATATTGTCCTGAGGTGAGAAGACGAGGATTGAGAAGATTACAGTCGACGTCGACCATGTCAATGGCATCATCTTCTTTGACCTGCATCACCCATATCCCAGCGAAACTAGACGTTGCGTGTTGAAGGCGGAGAGCGAAGTGGTCCGGCCGGCGATTTTGGAAAGAGATCGGCGTTCAAGAGGAAGGCTAAACGTGGTGTTACTTGTCAAACCTACTGTATGTAATCTGACTCCTTCAATCTTTAGTCATAGATTACTCTTCGCTCTTTTTTTTTAATCTCACATACATAAATATTTTCGATGATAATTACTTAAATTTATCATGCTAAGTCTCATTAATTGTATATGATTCATTTTAATCTATAAATATGATGAAAATTCACTTATTGATTGATGATTCAAAAATTTTGTTTGAGATATTCTTACATCTAAAAGACTCAACTTTGAATTGAGGATTTGAAATCTTATTTAATGTTAATATCTAAAATATTAGTATGATGATACGAACATACTTACCTTTTTAAGAGAGTCTAAAATATCGTCTAATATGATATATGCACTATGATGACATAGCCAATGCTCTATAAATACACTTCCTCCTCCAGCGTTGTGCTCATCTCACTTCTCAATCTTTGCCAAGTATAACACGTTCCTTGTCCATCCACCAACAGAGTCAAGTCATGGCTCCGTCCCCACACAGCTCCTCTCCTTTCCACCACCTCCTCGTCTTCTTCCTCCTCTTCGCCGCTGCCACGGCCTTCCCCGTCACCTCCGAGTTCGAACTCGGCATCCAGAAGAGAATCCACTTCCGCGTCTACTTCCACGAGACCTTTCTCGGCCCCGACAACACCACCGTCACCGTGGTGAACATGAGCCTGCCCTACACCTTCGGGGACATCGACATCTTCGACGCCGTGCTGAGGGTCAGCTCCGACGCTAGCTCGACGGTCGTCGGAAGGGCGCAGGGCGCGGGCTTCCACATGTCGCAGCAGGAGGAGGCGTCGCTGATACCGCTGGTGCTGGTGTTCACGGCGGGCGAGTTCGCCAACAGCACCCTCACGGCGATCGGGAGACTGGACGCGTCCGGGAAGGCGGAGCGGGCCATCGTGGGTGGGACGGGGGTGTTCCAGTACGCATGGGGGAAGCTGGCGAGCGAGCTGGTGACGTCCTCCGTCGAGGGCCTCGTCGCCGCCTTCGACGTCTATGTCATCTACTACGACGATGTCGGTCTCACTGCCAACCCATGATTACGAGACGTCGCCGGAATAAGGTCAAAATAAAAGGCGGAAATAAATACTACTCCACTTGTCACTTTGTACTTCATCTTTCTCTTAAAATAAATAAAAGTCTATTATTATTGAGAAAGAAAGTTATTACAACGTCGATATTTGGCAGGACAGTACGGTGAAATGTTTTATTTTTCGTATTTGTAGGTATATATGACTATAGTAAATCAATTCTTCTCCTATTTAGGATTAGTAGCAGTATTATGCATCGGACCACACTGTAAAGTGGTTAATAAGATAAACTAAAATATAATATTGTACAGCCCAACTCAATATAATATAATACAATAAATAGTATAAAATTATATATATATATATATATATATATATATATATATATATATATATATATATATATATATATATATATATATATATATATATATATATATATATATATATATATGAAGATTCATGAATGCTTTGATGCATCATGTAAGATTCTTGAACGAACAAAAAGATCTAATTACTTCGAAAGAATTAAGTGGAGTGTTCGGAGGT
The DNA here is from genome assembly GCA_024322285.1 of Musa beccarii. NCBI lineage: Eukaryota > Viridiplantae > Streptophyta > Magnoliopsida > Zingiberales > Musaceae > Musa > Musa beccarii. The sequence goes on along the minus strand of CM044394.1, from coordinate 69,395,621 downwards.
AAAAATCTCATCTGTTGTAAAGTGACATTAAGGTAGCTTATCTGTCAAATTTTTCATTATAATCTACTATAATTCTAAAAAAATATCAAACTTGGTACTACATAAAGAAATTTTTTTTTTTTTTCCGAAAACAGACAAAGAAAACTGAATCAAGTGGGTACAAAATGGCCAATGGATCATAATGTTAGTGTTGTGTGTTTATGTCAACATGAGAACGTATCAATGTCGCTTATAATTTAATGCGATTAAATTATCGGACAAGGAAGCGATATGAGAACGCACGAACGATGTTTCACCTTTTTCTATCACGCAATTAATATGTAATTACAACACCATACTTTGTCATGGATCTCTAATCTTTCGACACCAAATGTAGTTGAATTTTAGTTACTACGGAGAAGGAATAAGTTGATATATTATTTGTATATTTCACAATATGATCATCCAAGTTACATAGATACAAATTTATTTACTATATGTTAAAGTCACTCTATAAATAATTAAGTTTCATAAGGGATCTACCACATGCACATCCGAACACCATGTCATCATCGGAATTTATTTTTTGATATGGAATCTTTACATTTGTCGCAAACTATAATCAACACAATGCAAATAAGTTACATCAAATTCCAAGTAAATCTCGTGCCTTGACAAAATGACATGTACCTATTCCTCCCATCAACATGGCATTCAATTTTTCTAGTTAATTTATTAGTAAAAAAAGCTTTCACATTTCGTAATTGTTAATATGGATTTTAATTCTTTAAACGATGATTTGGATCTAATTGTGGCCTTTCACCAAGTCTATCATAGATAGATTCGATATCAAGAATATTGAATATATAACATTCTAGTCCTAATTTCATCCATATCTATAATTAACATAGGATGTGGCATTTTAAATTTTCATTGTTGCTATCAATATGATTACAACAAAAAATTGACAATCTTAAAATTAAAAAAAATGTTAACTTACTAAACAAAATAATAGGATTTCTCCTGTATACAGTTTTTTAACACCTGTGTATGATTATAGTATCTAATCAAAAATATATATATATATAAACATAATATGTTCAAAATTTATATGCATAAAATGTTGAAAAGTCATCGTTCATATCTATGCTAGCATGAGCTTGCATATGCTTACTTCCCTACCCAATCACTTGGATAGAGTACTAGTATTCTTAACTGTAAAATAAGATTTATAGTGATTAATCACATAGTAAGTATAAGTATTTATTGTTTTATTTATGTGAGCATGCATCATATCATGTATATAATATTTCAAAATCCTTGACATAAAATATTTAATGATAGACATCTCATCCTATAACTTTTTTAGCTTGTATAACCCTACAACATAGTATAAACATGATAAAAATATATTATACTCTCACACTGTATGTTATAGAAAACATGTGTATTCCACATTGCACGTCATTATATATGCATGCATATAATACATTTTCATCGTAATTCATATATTTTTATTTTTACACTATATATATATATATATATTCATATTTCGCTCATGCATAACTCATGACGATTATATCATTTGAGATATACTTTCTAAAATATATTATGCATACGATAATTTATAAGATTATTATTTTATAGTGAATTAAACTTATATTTATCTATTAAACTTAAAAATTAAGATATCAATGAATAACCAAATTCCTTAATGATCGAGTCGTCACTGATGTCGCTGGTGCTAGTGTTCATGGCAGGGAACTTTTGCAACAACACGCTCACAATGATTAGGAGGATTGACACATCTAGGAAGCTGGAATGGGCCATCGTGGGAGAAACAGGGGTGTTCTAGTTCATGTCAGGGAAGATGTTGAGCAAGCTGGTGACGTCTAATGTCGTATGACTTGTTACCACCTTCGACGTTTATGACATCTATTATGATGACGTTCGTCTCAGTTCTATCACATGATCCGAGACACAATAATGAAATCTACAACGTTCAAATAAGAGCTAATAATGTTTATCTTGCTTTATGTCGACAAATGAATTAATAAATAATAAGGCTAAAATAAAAAGAATTATTCGATCTCATTTATTGATATTATGAATAAAAACCTATTGCAACAAACTCCAAAAATATCGGAACTCGTAGAACCACAGACATCGTATACAATTCTCCAACCAGCTCATAGATGCATGTAATTTTATATTTAAAAATTGAGAGTTTGAAATATTATTCCATCGTGTTTCATCATGACGGGTGTTTGTTTTTTAGCAGGTTTACTTTGGACCACGAGGAACATCAAGCTGAAGAAAAACAGTCTTTCATTTGTAAACCGAAGTGCATATTGAAATAGTGAACCGTATTATGATTCAGGTCTTTCGATGTTACAAGTCACAATACTCTAAGACATGGGAAAAAACTTATCGTACCTTCGGCTTCCTTTCAACCGAATAATACACAATTTTATCAATAAATCATTATTCAATATATGCTTGGGTTATTTACCTCAAATCATTTTGATCTATGTTTTACGATTAATTTAGAATCAACTACATCATGTCGAAGGACGATTCCATGGAAGACCTTGTTTGGCTACATCAAATTTTTTTTTTAAAAAAAACTAAAATCGACTATTCAAAGTTTTGAAGCGATCTGAAAATAATACATATCGACTTGATTTGCTGCTGTACTTAGCGATATACTTAGTTGTGTACAAAGCAACCAAGTTCAATGCCTAATTCACTCTAAAATCAAGAGAACATATTAGGTTACCGCACAAAAAGCTAAAAAACGTGAGACAACTCCTACGTTCCTCCGGTTAAGCTTCTTTTACATGCGTGGTCAAAGGGAAGAAGTGAATTTAAACGGAGGGCAAAAAGATACTATAAGACTAGGTTTGTTCCTTGATCATAGGGCAAAGGTGGGATGATCATCGTCTTCGACCCATCAAAGATTCCACTCGAACAATAGATCGCACCAAGAAATTGACATCAAAACTACAATACAGCGTCAAGCACTCCACCGAATTAGAACTCTAACGAAGAAAGGGAATATTGGACGAGTAGGGATCGTAAGAGATCGGACCTTGATCACCAAATCGCGCTCGTCGCCGACGGGCTCAATCGTCCGCGTATCTGCGATCGGAGAGGAGGGCGTGTGGCGGGGAGAAAGAAAGGAGGGCAGAGAGGAGTGCCGCCTCTGCGATTCTTTCACACCGTCATGTCTCCCTCTTACCCCTTCTGACCGGGGGGAGTGCTTTGATGGTTGTTACTGACTCGTGCGATCTGCCGATTGGTTAACACGCCACGTGTCCATACGCCATTTGATCCTTTTTTACTATTTATTTTTATCCAAATAATATTCTTATTTTCACAAATTATTCACCCTAGTGACAAAAAAAGGGTCAATCACGAGCTCTTTTGAGTCTGTTAAGCGGGACCACATGAACTTTCCTTTTTAAGGTGGATCCTAAAAGTTATCTGTCAAAAAAAAAAAAATTGTATTTGACTCTTTATTAGGTAGTAGGTATTGATTCTCTAATTCTCTAATCAATGCGTGATCAAATATGATAAGATACTATCTCTACTCTAAATTCTTAATTAATAGTTTTAATAAGACTTGTTATCCATTTTCATCCTATTTATCGACGGTTAACTAATTTCGCTGCACCTACCTAAGCTTCAATATGGATGTTCTGAACAGGTGAAGTATACTTATACTGATAAAAGAAATGCATTGCGTGAGGGGACGACTAAGTGGGAGAGATTACACACGGATTGGGTCAACTATGCGCATTGAAAAGTAACATGGCATGCACTGGCATTTGACGATCCTCTAATATAAAATGGACCTTACATGATAATGATGAACTTTGGTAGGTGGAGTATGTCGGTGTGATTCACATGGCAACATTGACATGCAGTCTGCACATCCCATCCTTTTTTGTTTGGTGGGGGGATGGGTGGGATTTGGGGTGGGTGGGGTTTGGGGTGGGGTGGTTGGAGGTGGTCTTGTGATGATTTAATGGTGAAAATAAGCATGAGTTTGGGATCTGTTTTAACAGGAGAGAATATGCATATTAAAATTCACATAAAATTGAATGTATATGCATATAGAGAGAGAAAGAGAATGTCGTATTTTTCTTAAAACGAATACAACGGCGTCTTTGGTATGCAGATATGTGAACACATCATGTGAGCTTTTCTTTGCTGGAATAGAGATTTGCAATTGATGACTGACGCGTATTTGAATGATTACTGTGAAGCGAAAAATGTTTACTGGCCCCACTTAATTCACGAATGACTTGATTGGCGAGCGAAGGTTTTGCCTCGCACCGTCGGTCATTAATTACGTCGCGACTTAAGTGGAGTGGTGAGGCAGAGATCACGAATGCGAACCAACACCTAATTTCCACATGTCAACAACTCAAGACGCGAATAAACGGGAGCGACAGCCATGAGCCAACCGCGTACGTCTGTATTGAAACACATAAAGAAAGATACCCGTTCTCAACGTGGTTGGTTAAGTAAGAAGCAAATTGATGAGCTACAGGTGGCCAGTTGACACTTGCAGAAGCCGCAACACTATCCTCATCGGCCATTGCTTGCAACAATCATCCCTCGATCTCTCAGTTACCCATTTCCATTGCTCGTGATCATCTATATTACTTGCATCTTCCATCTCCGAGTGCCGTGGTGTGTACATGTTTGAGGCTACGAGCGAAGAGATCATATATATATATATATATATATATATAACGGTGTGTACATGGGGAAGGCAATACGGTGTGTACATCCTGTTACTATATGCTATCATCTTCCCTACGCGGAGACCTTCGCCTGTAAGAGTAATATTGGCCTGAGTATTATATGTAGACATGATAATGAAATTTGGTTGGAAGTTGGCATTTGTTGACGACGCATGGCACAGACATTATTCTATAAATACATGTTCCTGATCCAGTGTTGTACCCACCTCACTTCGATCCTTGGGTCATCCTAGCCATGGCTTCATCCCCACACAGCTCCTCTCATCTCTACTTCCTCCTCGCCTTCTTCCTCCTCCTGGCTGCTGCCACAGCCTTCCCGGTCACCTCCGAGTTCGAACTCGGCCGGCAGAGAAGAATCCACTTCCGCGTCTACTTCCACGAGACCTTTCTCGGCCCCGACAACACCACCGTCACCGTGGTGAACATGAGCCTCCCCAACACCTTCGGGGACGTCGACATCTTCGACGCCGTGCTGAGGACCGGCCCCTCCAAGCGGTCGACCGAAGTCGGGAGGGCGCAGGGCGCGAACTTCCACACGTCGCAGCGGGACCAGGCGTCGCTGATACCGCTGGTGCTGGTGTTCACGGCGGGGGACTTCTGCGACAGCACGCTCACGGTGATAGGGAGGTTGGACGCCTCCGGGAAGGCGGACCGGGCCATCGTTGGAGGGACGGGGGTGTTTCAGTTCGCGTGGGGGAACGTGGTGAGCAAATTGGTCACGTCCGACGACGCGGGACTCGTCGCCGCCTTCGACATCTACGTCGTCTATTATGACGACGTCCGTCTCACCGCCATCGCGTGATCCGCGACACGATAATAAAAGCCACGGCCATCATGTATGGTTATCATGCTGCATGTCAGGAGATGGATTATTATATGATAAGGCTGAAATAAAAAGACTTATCGATCTCGTTTATAAAAATTATGAATGAAAACCTATTACAACAAACTCCAAAAATATGGGAACCCGTTGGACTGCACAATAACATCTATAATTCTCTCCATCAATGATTTATACATACATACATACATACATACATATATAATTAAAATATATACATGCATATATATATATATATAATTAGAATATATATTATTTAATATTTTATATTTAAAAATATTAATATAGTGATGATATGCTAATACACTTACTAAAGATGAAAGGTTATAAATCTAATCTGACATTCAAAAATCGATAATTAGTATTATAGGTAATAATTACATCATTTATAATGTCTACATGCTGCTAAGGGGACATATGATCGTGATTACATCATGCACGTGAAGGATGGCAAGAGGAGCCATAAGTGACGTGAGAATGTGCCTTGCGCCGTCTAATTAAATGTTTAATGAGATGAATGCTCAATTAGTCATTAAGATAAGCCATTCACGTCATAAGTAAAACTAGCATCAAAACCACGATCGATAAAACTATACAGATACTTAAATCAGCTCTTATACGAGGGACAAAAATAAAGTTATGAATCATGAGCTATAGAAACTCCTATCAGGCAAGACAAATAATAAATGAGTATTTTGAATATTATTCTCTCACCCAGTTCATACTGATGGATGAAGACATCGATGAGTAACAAAGAGCAACAATCGTAAACGACATGCATTCCTTCTCCAAAATTGAGGCATCAATTACATTAATGGCCTCATCCACATTCATTTTTATCACAAATTTGATATGTAAATTATTGAAAAATCTAAGGGCGACATTATAGCGGAAGAAAAAAAAATCTTAGATTTTTACAAAAATATTTCATTATTATACGAAGATCGATGCATAAAAACTCACAAAATCGAGAACTACGTATATATAAAAGTAGTACCTAGGGAGTGTTATGATATATACAGCACTTAAAGTATAATCATCGATAATTTCTTTCTTAACATAAATTAATTACTATAAAAATATGTTAATTTATTATTAACTTTCATGTTTGCATATTATAGTTGAAGAAATAATTAAATTTGATTTTCTTAATCATATGGATAAGTTAGAAATTTTACTAATCAATTAGATTATTAATTAATTTATTTTTTAATAAGTGATATGATTTTTAGAAAGTAAATAATATATATTTTATTTTTAAATGTGAATCATTTTAAATGAATATTATATTTCTATCTTTGTGTGTGAAAGAAAAATAAAAATAAATTTAATATAAAATTAAATATTTACTTACCTTTTGGGGAGATTTAATCTTCTCGTATATAAGGGCCCTCTTCCTTTATTCCTCACCAAGCCTGACAATGAGAGGATTGAGGAGAGGACTTTCTAAGAAGATGATCTCATAGAAAGGATAGTTGATGAGCTGTAGGATTCTTTTTCTTTTTTATTTGCTTTGATTTATGTTTTGAAATCTTCATATTGGAATTGTTATAATTTTATAATGCCTAATAATATTTTAATTTCAAAATTTTATGATTAATAAATAATGATAAATGATTCGTGATATTAGAATAATTATTTGATTGATAATGATCTCTTAAACTTAAGTGAGTTTTAATTTTGATTTAACTATTAAAATTCTTATTTTTAGAATAATGATTCTAATTATATATATTTATGTTTTAGGATGTGTGAATTTCTATGATTTAATTAGTTTTAAATTTAAGATTATGAATTTAAATTCTTTAATTTATGGATTTGAGTTATTATGTGATAATTTAGATTTTTAAAATTTAATTTGATAAGAAGAGTCTAATTGGGGTTTGACTTGAGTTAAGTTAGTCTATTAGACTAGATCGACTCAGCCCTTGTGATTATGTATGACTCAATCGATATGGCTAAGTACAGTCAGCCCATGTGATTATGAATGATCTGACCCATATGGCCAGATAGGAGTCAGCCCATATAATAAGATATGACCTAATCCATATGGTCAATTATGACCCAGCCATATGGTCAGGTACGATCAATTCCATGAGGTCATGTACGTCCTAGCCCCTGTGGCAAGGTACGACCCAATCATGTGGCTAAGCATAGGCCAACTCATGCTGCTAAGTATGACCCAACTCATATGGTTAGATACGACCCCAAATCATATGTTTAGACATAACCCAACCTGCAAGCTAAGCTTGACCCAATTCAGTGGTAAAGCTTAGCCAAACTTATGAGTAAGGCTTAGCCTAGTCCATGAGGTTAAGCCTGCCCAACGATGCGATTGATATTAGACACATCATCACTCCTCTATCTAGCTCGTTGTATCTCAACCTAACATATTACTTAGGACAGGCATGTGCAGCGCATATGACCCGTCCAAGACTTAGGTGGGTTGATTCAGTTTGAGCTAGTACTATACGACATAGTCTAATTTCCTCTTCCTTTATTGGTTTGAGTAATTTAATTGACTAAATCATATAGGTTTGATCAGTTAAAGTTATTTTAGGGTGATTCAAGACTAACTTGACTAGTTCAAATCTACTTGACCTAATCGAGATCAATCAAATCTAAATTAGATTAATCTATGGTGATTTTAGATCGATTCTATAAGGATTTGATGTTGATTATATTAGGCCATAATTGGATTGAATTTGATTTAAGTCAATTAAGCTATTCCAATTAGGTTTTGGTTAATTGAGGATTATTGAGATATTGATGTTTTAAGCCTTTATGATTTGATGAATTTAAAGGTTTTATTTGAAGATGTCATTTGAAAATAATTATTAATTTTATACTTTTCTTAAGTTTATGATATTGACATGATTGTTACAATGTAATAGATGTAACTAGTCAAATGGTCCGCATTGGAAGTGCAACCTGTGAAAGGAGCTGCGGGTCTATCACAGTGTGGAGCTACCAATGGACATAGTCTAGTAGATCACACATACAATATGATCTCTTATAATATTTGATTAAACTATTTCTTGGATGCATGTGTGAATAAATGAATGAATATAAATGAATGATCATGGATGTTTATGTATCCCAACCGAGGGTAGGTATGACGATTCCCTCCGAGGATTAGCAGACCGTCAGATGTGATGGTTAGACGATTCCTCCATCTGCTATTAGTAGGAAAGTGTCCTCACTTGGGCGAGTGAGGGATACCACTCCATCCACTATTGAGAGCGTAATATGAATGATTCATCCACTGTTGGGAGGAATCCATCACGTGGAGTATGCCTCTTCATCCGTTGTTGGGAGGGTGCACCATCGGGTGTGATGTACGCCTTTGTTATCTAGTTATTATGTATATGTTGCATGTGGTTGATGCATGATTTTACTTAAGAAATTATTATCATTTTTTTGATATATAAGTTTTATGATGAATCGATATATTATTATTATTATTTCTTATTAAATTATTGATATTTGTTTCATGAATGTTGAAGATTATTTTTATGATTTTTTTTCGAGGTTCCTACCAACATGTGTGGTTGCTGATATATTTTTATCTTATATTTATTTTCAGTGTAATCTACAACTTTGCAATAGATTTGAAGCTTGAGTGGAAGAGACTTATGATCCTATCAAGAATATGTGATCTTTTTTATTAATAAAATCTTTACTATTATAAAGGTAAGAATTTGAATTCAAGGATGAAAAAAAATGAAAGGAGTGTATTGTATAAATAATAAAATGATGATTTATTATATTTTATAAATATGGAATGTGATATAAAGAAGGGGGGTGGTGGGTGGGTGTGTGTGTGAATTAGTAAGTACATTAAAGTTGATTGTGATTCGAAATCATTTCAAGTTGATAAAAACGTTTTGATGAAATTAGATAGGAAACGATATCGACTTGAAGTGAATGTAAAGTAATGAAAGCATCCAAGTAATGAAAGTAAACATCAAGGAGAACACACCAGATTTATAGTGGTTCAATCGTTGTGACATACATCTACTTCTGATTTCTCCTCCGTCGAGGTCACCAGCTTCCTCTATTGGTCTTACTATAATGAAGGAAGATCATTTACCTCTTTTACAGATCTCTTCTTCTTTTAACATGTTTAGAAGTTAACCTTTTTATAATTCGCTTACTTCTCCTTATACATATTTCTAAGCTAGAACCGGTGGAGGTGAACTCTCAAAATTACAATAGTATTTTCACAATGATCTCGAATTTTTTGTTCACTTTTCTATGCTCCATAACCAGAAAAGTGTAAGGTATTTATAGACCTTAATTTGCTTCAAAGATGGAGCCAAAAAGGTCTCATCATGGATTTTCAGGGTACTGGTAGTACCACCGCTTGTGCCGAGTGATACCACCCCCAGTACTTTCTGACACTAGGCAGTACCATCGCTCAATTTGGCAGTACTACCGTTAGACAAAGTTTCGATTACTGGACCCAAGTGGTACCATCGCTTGGCAGCATTAACTGGTAGCGGTACCATTGCTTGGCAGCATTAATTATCGATAGTACCACCGCCCAATTTGGATGGTACCTAGTCCTGACAGTGCCATTGCCAGACATGATCCAGGTTATTGTTTGGGCCATCAATCCGACCCAAACATATCCTAATTCGGGCCCAATTGGCTCCTAATTGAGTTAGCCAGATTACCTTACAATCCTAACCTAAACTAAGTCCTAACTATGATATTTAAGATATTAATAAAACAAATTAAGTCTGGTAGGTCAAATGTTCTTTCAATGAAATATTGACAAGCTTCTGGTAATCTTTCGATGGACTTCCGACGGACTCTAGGTGATCTTCCAGCCAACTCACGGTAAGCTCTTGAACTCTTGACGATCTTCTTGGCAAGTTCCTGATGAACTTCTCAACGAGCTCTGGTGAACTTTCAATGAACTTCTCGATGAACTCCCAACAAACTTTTTAGCGAGCTCCTGACAAACTTCTCAACAGACTCTCAACAAACTTCTCGACAAACTCTTAACGAGCTCTTGAACTCCAGACGAATCATCCGATCTTTGACTCCGACACAACATTTGCTTTATGCCTTGTTTATTATCGTAGTTAATCCTACAACACTTTTCTCAATATATAGATTAGATCAATAATTTATCAATTGATTTCATCATCAAATATGAGATTCAACAATCTCTCCCCTTTTGATGATGACAGAGTTAAACTTAACTCCCCCTATCAATATGTCATACTTAAGAAAAGATAAACTTGAATTCACAACATTTGAATTTAAGCTTTAATCGATTTTTAATTATAAGTTTCATGCATTGTGCATCAATATAGTTTCAAATTATTAAGGTATAACATGCCCAATTTCATGTATGATACTAGAAACATACATGATGTCAAACATTCATCATTTAAGCATGATACTAAGCATGATCATGATTCATCATTTAAGTATGATACTAAACATGATACCAAGCATTCATCATGATATCAAACATTTAAGTATGATAACAAAATTTATCATTTTAAACATTCATTTTGATGTCATTTCAAACATGACGCCAAGCATGATACTAAACATTATGATACCAAGCATATACCAATTTCTCTCCTTTTGTCATCAACAAAAAGGAAATATAAAATATTTTGATATTATTTCACCAAACACATAAGATAGTTTTACACCATTGTGATAGCAACGTTTGTTTCTTCAAGTCAGTAAGCTAGCAAAATCTTTGCAAGATGAAGTGCAAATTAGCACTATTCTTGCTAGCACTTTTCTTTAGGTTTGAAGTAGGCAAGCTAGCCAAGATGAAATTAAGCAAAAATTTCTTTAAGATAACAACTTTTGCTAGTACTTTTCTTTGGATGTGTAAAGTTCTTTTTGAGATGTACAAGCAATTTTTAGTATCTCCCTTTTATTATAAAAAGAGAAGAACAAAGATAAGGGAGGAGTTCATGCATCACAAGAAAAAGTCAAGCTATCTAAAATCCATGAATCAAACTTCTACTTTCGTCGATAGAGAGCGAAAGGATTCATCATATAAAAAAAATCAAGATATGAATATTCAAGATTCATGATTTAAATCTCTATTTTGGATAGAAAGAATAAGGGTTCATAGTAAGTGATCGTCACACAAAAATCAAGTGTACCAAAAAGTCCGTGAATAAAACTTTTTCTTTCATAAGTGTCAGGGAAAAAAATCATTAAGTGACGGAGCAAGTGTATCAAAAATCCATGCATGAGACAAGAAGATAGGAAATGAACTCGATAAAAGCTTCATTTTCAAAAATCAAAAAATTTTAAAAAATATATATATAAGAAACTCATGCATTCGGAAGATTTGACATGTCTGATTAAATCATATAGTGTCACAATCATTATAATATTAAGAACTGCATCAGAATATTGATAAAATACATAACATCATAGAGTACACTAAGAAATATAACAAAAGGAGTATAGAACGAGTACTTTCTCCTCGATAGGAAGAAAGAAGAAATATACATTCTATTCATCTGGTGGTAAACCAAAATATCTAAATAAAGTATTGAGTTGATGATGAATTTGCTGCATTAAGGTTATGTTATGATCTTGATGTAGTTCAATTTAATCCAATCGAGTCATTATGGGACTGGTAGATTATGATAGTGCTGGATCCGTTGGTGGTGCTGCCTCAAAGGGATTAGTTTGAGGAGATTGATTTCCCCTATATATGGGTGTTTCAGATTTTGGTTTAGATGGAGGAGGATCAATTCTCCTAGGCAATCTAGTCCAAATGTCATTTCTTATTATACATCTTAATTATTTTAGAAGGTTTCTGTTGATCACATTAAATATATCTAGCTTTATAGTTTCCTCTTCTAGTGGAATAACAAAATCATGTGCATGCATTAGTCTAGTGATTAAACAACCATATGGAAGTATCATATCTTTCGTTGATAATTTAATCATGTTATGCTATATTAAGTATCGAAAGCAGTTATCATGTCCTACCATAATCCAATACATTATTCCTAATTTTATTTGACTAACTTCATCATGATGGTGTTATTTTGGAAGTAAAATACTTATTATGATATGATGAAGTCCTTTTGTATTAAAGGGCAGCAAATGTTCACAACTCTTTAGGGCGATATACAAATTTGGGTTTCCAAAAATAATACCTAAGGCTTCGGAGTATGTGATTTAACTGAACCTATGTTTAAGTATCCTCCAAAATAGCAATCTCTTCTTTTCTAAAGAATTCCTATAATGTTACAAATTACGCTATCCATAATAGGTATGTGATGCCTTAGGAGGTAAGTCGACACCCTATCTTCTTCATCTATATGTCAATTGTTATAAAATAATCGAATAAGTCTAGGATAAATTGGTTTACTAATTTGTAAAATGGGAAGGGCATCAAAGTTTGCAAACCATTGAATTGGTTTGAAATCCCCTAACTCTTCTAGATCTACATGTTTTCTTTTGTGTACATTTCTAAATTCAAATGTTGAAAATTTAATAGCATGCTCATTGGAATCAAAGAGTATAGGGTTATAGGTGTCATCAAATCTCCTCTTTCCTTTGTCCTTTGAGGATCTTCTAGGTACCATAGAACAACATGCATTAATAATGAAAGAAACTACATGTAAAGAGCATGATCAAGCAACAAATCAAGGGAGAAGTTTCAAGAATTACCCTTGTAGTGAACTCTAAGAGGGTTAAGATTGATCCTAAGATTTGTAGAAGAAATGGGCTCTTTTGAGTTTCTAGAGGGAGAGAAGAGGAAATGAGAGGTGCAGAGACACTTAGAGAGGTGGAGGAGTAATTGGATCAATAATTTATCAATTAATTTTATCATCAAAATTTAAGATTTAATAGGGAGATCATGTATCCCTTAATTCTTATTGATCCGTGTGGGAAGATGAAGTCAAGCATCCTCATCTCTAATGATGATCCACATAGCATAGGTGGTGAAGTCACTCCTCAACAGGAGAGAAGAACAAGAGGTGGCAACCAAGAAAATTCTAACCTATAAGCCTTTGTTTCCCTCCTATTTATAGAGATCCTCTATCAATTTAACCCTAATGGATCATATCCTATTAGGTACTGAATCTCCATACAATTATTGGGAAATCTATGGTGACATCATATGTGTAGTGGAAGAATAGAAACAAAAATCATAGATTTCTTACAGAAAAAGAGGTTCTTATCGTCGTGCAAAAGTTGGTGCGCAAAAATCGACGAAATCAAAAAACTACATGTAAAAAAATTACCTAGGGAGATCATATATCCCTGAATTTTTACATATCTATAGGACTGGATGAAGGAGTTCAAATGTCCTCCTCTCTAACGGTAATCCACACATTAGGGGCTGCAATGATGCTCCTCAAATCGCTACCCAAATCTCCTCGCAACACGTACTACGCGATCAAGAAGGGGTCGACCCTTCTTATTGTCCACATGCCCCAAAGTGAGGTTACTGGCTGAGGAGGAGAGGGGGAAGAGAATAGGATGTGACTGCTAAAAAAACATTAGCCTATGGGCTTTTAGTTCCCTCATATTTATAGAGGTCCCTTGTCATCTTAACCCTAATGGATCTTGCCATGCTGGGTATTGGATCTCCATCCAATTACTCAAGCCTCTTAGATTAGTGGGTCTCTACCCAATAATCCTTTATTAGCTCTTATTGGATCTCTTCCTATGATCCAATAATTCATGGGCTTAATTGATACCAAATAAGATAGGGGCTCTGGCGGATATCTCATATCCGAACCTCTACTCGTCATGACATCTACCATATATGTGTAATCCTCTAGGCCCAATATTAAGCTGATCATGAGTCATATTTGATAGAATTTCTTCTGACTTAGATAATTCAATCTTTTGAACCTATTTATCCTCAATTACCATGTATTTATAGTCTCTCATCCATCTAATATCCCAAAGATTATATTCTGGGTATGATGTTATTAGGCTCATATGATTTCTACTTGAGTATCGCTCTAATCAGATTCTCCCGGAGAACTTTTTTTCTCTCAATCCGAATGATCATGATCAGAGATTTGTTTGAGCAAGAATACATGGGATATTTTTCTCACGATACTGAGAGTCGATAATCCTCTATTTATACTCAATTGCCTTCGTAAGATTGACTATCATTCCCGTGAACCAGCTATATCATATCTTAAACTTTTAAACCTGTAAGTTCGACGTCAAAGAATGAAATACTTATATAAGATATCTTTTGTATCTCAAATCTAATGATCAGACACATGATTGGAACTACGAAATCGCTATCTGACTTCAGGTATCATTAACCATATAATATTATGTAAGTGGATCAATCAATGAACTCATTCTCCAATAAGCACATGCACTATATCCTTAGCATCCCCACATGAGCAATTATGAGACCAATCGCCCCCATTATATGGACGGGTATATAATACACCTGTCTATCCGGTTATCTCGATATTTGTCTCGAGTAATCTATGACCAATATTATTTATGGTCTGTGTTTAAAGGTGAATCTAATTCATTATCGTGATTTCATCACGATCCGATTTCTATTGCACAGATCCAAAATTTTCTTAATATATATCTAAATAATATAAAAAATATCAATAATCATAAATATAAAAATTTACATATGTCATCATTCACGTCATTTGGGCACCTATAAGTAACACAAATATGCCTAGATAGTCACCAAATGTTGTTCTTTCACTGAAGATGGAAATAAAACATGTATCACACGGAACAAATGTGATGGAAGCCTCACTGTCAACTACAGCATCGAGAGAAGCTAGAACGAGGATTAAACCAACCAAAAGCAGCCCAATCGATGGTTTCCACCTTGTTCACCTACCATGCAACGTATGCTACCGTGAGGCGGAAGATATTGTCCTGAGGTGAGAAGACGAGGATGGAGAAGATTCAGTCGACGTCGTCCATGTCAATGGCATCATCTTCTTTGACCCGCATCACCCATATCCCAGCGAAACTAGACGTTGCGTGTTGAAGGCGGAGAACGAAGTGGTCCGGCCGGCGATTTGGAAAGAGACCGGCGTTCAAGAGGAAGACTAAACGTGGTGTTACTTGTCAAACCTACTGTATGTAATCTTACTCCTTCAATCTTTAGTCAAAGATTACTCTTCGCTCATTTTTTTTTAATCTCACATACATAAATATTTTCGATAATAATTACTTAAATTTATCATGCTAAGTCTCATTAATTGTATATGATTCATTTTAATCTATAAATATGATGAAAATTCACTTATTGATTGATGATTCAAAATTTTTGTTTGAGATATTCTTACATCTAAAAGACTCAACTTTGAATTGAGGATTTGAAATCTTATTTAATGTTAATATCTAAAATATTAGTACGATGATACGAACGTACTTACCTTTTTAAGAGAGTCTAAAATATCGTCTAATATGATAAATATTATATATGCACGATGATGACATAGCCAATGCTCTATAAATACACTTCCTCCTCCAGCGTTGTGCTCGTCTCACTTCTCAATCTTTGCCAAGTATAACACGTTCCTTGTCCATCCACCACCCTCGTCAAGTCATGGCTTCGTCCCCACACAGCTCCTCTCCTTTCCACCACCTCCTCGTCTTCTTCCTCCTCTTCGCTGCTGCCACGGCCTTCCCCGTCACCTCCGAGTTCGAACTCGGCATCCAGAAGAGAATCCACTTCCGCGTCTACTCCCACGAGACCTTTATCGGCCCCGACATCACCACCGTCACCGTGGTGAACATGAGCCTTCCCTACACCTTCGGGGACATCGAGATCTTCGACGCCGTGCTGAGGGCCGGCCCCGACGAAAGCTCGACCTTCCTCGGAAGGGTGCAGGGCGCGAGCTTCCGCGTATCAAAGCAGGAGGAGGTGTTGCTGTTACCGCTGGTGCTGGTGTTCACGGCGGGGGAGTTCGTCAACAGTACTCTCACGGTGATCGGGAGACAGGACGCGTCCGAGAACTCGGAGCGGGCCATCGTGGGAGGGACGGGGGCGTTCCAGTACGCATGGGGGAAGCTGGTGAGCGAGAAGGTGACGTTCTCTGTCGCGAAGCTCGTCGTCGCCTACGACGTGTACGTCGTCTACTACAACGACCTCCATCTCACTGCCATCGCATGATTACGAGACGTCGCCGTCACCGAAGCTTAATTCATGACACGAAGAATCTCCGCCTATGGCGTTACACCGCTGTCTATATATATATATATATATATATGTGATATTTTAGAACTCATAGACATTTAGATCTTTATAAATAATACCGTAGGGACAATAGCGTATGAGGACCATCTAAGTGAGTACGGAGAAATAAACAAAGATATGATGTATTTTTTTATTATGCACATGATTATATTATTATATTATATATAACATATAATAGTAAATAATAATATAAATATAAATTACATATCTGATAATTGAATCTAATACTTATAAATCTAACATTTTTTAATTAACCACTAGACTAATAATATGTTTATTTTTAATATATTTAAAAATTTTCACATAAAGCCACATATGTCGATAAAGAAATGCATTCCGTGATGAGGCAACTAAGTGGGTGAGATTCCAGGGTCAACTAAGTGGGAGAGATTCCACACGGATTGGGTCAACTACGCACGTTGAAAAGCAACATGGCATGCACTGGCATTTGACGGTCGTTACATAATAATGATGAACTTTGACAACCAACCACACCTTCGGTAGGTGGAGTATGTCGGTCTGATTCACATGGGAACATTGACATGCAGTCTGCCATCCCATCCTTTTTTTTTGTTTGTGTTTTTGGTGGTCTTGTGATGATTTAATGGTGAAAAAAAGCATGAGTTTGGGATCTGTTTTAACCGGAGAGAACATGCATATTAAAATTCACATAAAATTGAATGTATATGCATATAGAGAGAGAAAGAGAATGTGGTATTTTTCTTAAAACGAATACAACGGCGTCTTTGGTATGCAGATATGTGAACACATCATGTGAGCTTTTCTTTGCTGGAATAGAGATTTGCAATTGATGACTGACGCGTATTTGAATGATTACGGTGAAGAGAAAAATGGTTATGTGAACACATCATGCAGCCGAGCTACACGGCAAAGGCGGGTTAGACCGCACTAAGGTGTAGGCAACGGGTAGGCTGCAGCCGAGTTACACGGTAAAGACGGGTTAAATCGTGCTGAGGTGTAGGCAACGGGCATGCTATGGCCGAGGTACACAACAAAGGCAGGTTAGACCACGCTGAGGTGTAGGCAATGGGCAGGTTGCGACCGAGGTACACGGCAAAGGCGGGTTTGGTATGGCTGAGCGGCGTGGCTCGGGCTTTGTTTTGCCGAGCGGCAAGGCTCGGGCTTTGTTTGGCCGACCGGCGAGGCTCGAGCCTTGTTTGGCCGAGCAGCGAGGCTCGAGCCTTGTTTGGCCGAGCGGCGAGGCTTGGGCCTTGTTTGGCCGAGCGGCGAGGCTCGGGCTTTGTCTTGCCGAGCGGCATGGCTCGGGCTTTATCTGGCCGAGACAGTACTTGGGTGTTAGTGTCAACAACTTTTTGCCGTGGCCTCGGGGCCGTCGCGGCTGGGTTCAGGCTCGAATGTGGTCGAGGTCTCCAGCTTGCGTCCTTGGGATTAGTGGTGGCGATTAGGGCTCCTCTGACGATCACGCTCCGTCCTCGTTCCTGCACAAAGGTCGAGTTGGGAAGAACTCCGCCCGACCCCTCCGACGATCAAGTCAGTCAAGATTATCTTTAGAGGGTGTTGCTTGGTCAAAAGGAAGAGAGCCCCCCTTTTACACTCGTCTACTTGGGTTTATATGGGCCAGGTTGCTGCTCTTCAACGTGCTTGTGACATCGCGCCTCTGATTGCGTCTGACAATACGTCGAGGGCCTTGCCCTTGCAAAACGGTGACGTGTCTCGGCGGCTGTGCGGCCTGCGAGGGGCAGATGATGTTACATCCGTCAGTCAACCCTGGCTACAGTCAGTTGTGAGCGGGACAAGAGACGTCATCCAGGTGTAGGCGATGTGGGCTTACGTCACGTCCCATTTATTACCCACAACATTCTCCCCCCACCCCCCCGAAGGAAGCCCTACCTCGGCGCTCGTTCAGGGGTTCGAGGCTAGCTTTAAGCTGTGAGGATGGCCAGGCGGGCGCAATGTGCAGAGATGTACATAGTGGGCAGGCTGCGGCCGAGGTACACGGCAAAGGCGGGCTAGACCGTGCTGATGTGTAGGCAATGGGCAGGCTGTGACCGAGGTATACGGCAAAGGCGGGTTAGACCGCGCTGAGGTGTAAGCGACAGGCAGGATGTGACCGAGGTACATGGCAAAGGCGGGTTAGACCGCGCTAAGGTGTAGGAAACGGGTAGGCTGCGGCCGAGGTACACGGCAAAGGCGGGTTAGACTGCGCTGAGGTGTAGGCAACGGGCAATTTGCGACCGAGGTACACAGCAAAGGCGGGTTAAACCGCGCTGAGGTGTAGGCAACGGGCAGGCTGCGGTCGAGATACACGGCAAAGGCGGGTTAGACCACGCTGAGGTGTAGGCAACGAGCAGGTTGCGGTCGAGGTACATGGCAAAGGCGGGTTAGACCACGCTGAGGTGTAGGTAATGGGCAGGCTGCAGCCGAGTTACACAGCAAAGGCGGGTTAGACCGCGCTGAGGTGTAGGCAACGGGCATTCCCCTGTAAGGGTAATATTCGCAGATAGGATAATTGCCGTGGTTGGAAGTTGACGTTTGTTGACGACGCTTGGCAACGCCTCTTCTATAAATACATGTTCCTGGTCGAGCGTTGTGCCCACCTCACATCGATCCTTTTGTCATCATAGCCATGGCTTCATCCCCACACAGCTCCTCTCATCTCTACTTTCTCCTCGTCTTCTTCCTCCTCCTGGCCACTGCCACGGCCTTCCCGGTCACCTCAGAGTTCGAACTCGGCCGGCGAGTAGAGTCCACTTCCGGCATTTCTTCACGAGACCTTTCTCGGCCCGACAACACCACCGCCACCGTGGTGAACATGAGCCTCCCCTACACCTTCGGGACATCGACATCTTCGACTCGTCTTTGAGGACCGCCCCTCAGTGGTCGATCAAGTCGGGAGGGCGCGGGCGTGAGCTTCCACGTGTCGTAGTGGGACGAGTCATCGCTGGTACTGCTGGTACCGCTGGTGCTTGTGATCACTTCGGGGGACTTCTGCGACGAAGCGGCGACGGTGATCGGAGGATGGACGATCCGGGAAGGCGGACCGGGCCATCGTGGGAGGGATGGGGTGTTCGGTTCGCATCGGGAACATGGTGATCAAGCCGGTGATGTCCGACGATGCGGGACTCGTCGCCGCCTTCGACCTCTACGTCGTCTATTATGACGACGTCCGTCTCAGTGCCATCGCGTGATCCGAGACACGATAATGAAAGCTGCGTCGTTCAAATAAAAGCTATAATGTTTATCTTGTTTTACGTTAGTAGATGGATTAACTAATGATAAGACTGAAATAAAAAAGAATTGTTCGATCTCGTTTATTAATATTATGAATGAAAACCTATTGCATCAGACTCCAAAAATATCGGAACTCAAAGAACCGCACACATATTATATACAATTCTCTAACCACCTCATAGACACTGATGAGGGTAATAAAACAGGGGACATGACAGCCCGGACGCCAACCAAGGCATGTCCCTATCCCGGGAAAATCAGGTCGTCCATAGGTCCACCCAGGTTCAAACGCTATTAGATGTACGACCCTGCGGAGGGGCGCATCACCAACAGTAACCTTCCCTATAAAACCTCTGCTTTCAGAAGGAAAGAGAAGGGAGATCAACCAGCACTCAGGAGGAGAAGGAGAAGAAGGAGAAGGAGAAGGAGGAGAAGGAGAAGAAGGAGAAGGAGGAGGAGGAGGAGGAGGGGAAGAAGACTCTCTGAGCAAGCTCCCACGCTGCATGGCAGCAGCCGAGCTCCCATCACAGAGAGATGCATCACCGACCTTGAGAAACCGACAGCAAAAGGCTCTCTCTTTCTCTCTCTCTCTGTGAGACACTTAACTCTCCCTCTCCCAACGCTAACTTAAGCATCGGAGGGGTCAGGTCGGGAAACCCCCGACCCGACCTGTGTGCAGGAACCGAAGGACATGCTGTGAGCTGGTCACCAGAAGAAGGAACCGATCCCGAGCCAGTGGACCAGACGTCTGCTTCCTGCCCGGAGATTGACCAAGGTGACCCTTGCGCATTTGGACCCGAACCCAGCCGCGACGGCCCTGAGGCCACGGCATAAAGTTGTTTACACTAACAGATTGGCGTTAGAAGGAGGGCCCGTCGTCACAAGATCAGCCCAATCTAATTTCCAAAGCCCGAGCTACGATGCTCGGCCAACCATGCTCAGCACATCACTGCATGGTTCGCAGTTGCACCAAGCAACTGCTCAGCCAAATCCCGAGCTGCGATGCTCGGCCAACCATGCTCAACACGTCGCTGCATGGTTCGCACATCAGCGTTTGCTCAACAAAGCCCGAGCTGACGGCTCGGCCACCCATATTCAGCGCATTCTTTGCATGGTTCGCAGGCTGCACCTGGGCCAGTTCAAAAGCCCGCTGCGATGCTCGGCCAACCATGCTTTCGGCCGCAAATTTGCTCGCTTAAAAGCCGAGGTGCTCGGCCACCCATGTTCGCCAGCGTGCGCATGCGATGGTTCGCGCACTGCTTTCGTAGCTCGAGCTCGACCATGCTCGGCAGCATGGTTCGCCACACCAAATTTGCTCGGCCAAAGCCAAGCGCGATGCTCAGTTGCTCAACATCGTTGCATGGTTCGCGTTGCACGCAGCGGCTCGGTAAAGCAGAGCTGCGCTACCACCCATGTTCGGCGCATTCTTTGCATGGTTGTGATGGCACGCAAGCAATTTGCTTAGCCAAAGCCGAGTGCGTGCTCGGCCAACCATGCTCAACACGTCACGCATGGTTCGCGGTACCAGCGACAACTCGGCCAAAGCCCGAGCTCGATGCTCGGCCACCCATGTTTAGTGCGTTCTTTGCATGGTTCGCGCAATGCTCGATTTGCGATGCGATCGGCCAACGATGCTCGACGCCATTGCGGCTGGTTCGACGCTGGCGATTAGCCAAAGCCGAGCTCGACTCGGCCACCCATGTTGGTAGCATTCTTTGCATGGTTAGTCATTACACCAAGCGGATGCTCCTGATTCTCGCCATGCTCGGCTTTGCATGGTTAAATAAGCCACAGCAATTTGCTCACAAGCAGTCTCGACCGTCATCGCTACATGGTTCGCAATTTCACCAATGCATGCAAAGCCTCGGCCTCGAATCGTTCTTTGCATGGTTGACCACTAAGCGGCTCGCACCAAAGCCTGAGCTCACGGCTCTTCACCCATGTTCGGTAGCGTTCTTGCATGGTTCCGCAATTGCACTGCTGCTCGAGCCAACCCATATTGGTAGCGTTCTTGCATGGTTCGCGGTACCGCTTGCTTTCGGTAAAGCGTTGCGATGCTCGCCAACCATGCTCGACACGCGTCGTTGCATGGTTCTTTGCAATCGACCAAAGCCAGCTGCGATGCTCGGCCACCCATGTTCGCGCAGTTCGGTGTTCTTTGCCATGGTTCGTAGCTGCACCAAGCCACGCTAAAGCCTGGAGCTGTGATGCTTGGCTCAACACGTCGCTGCATGGTTCGCCACCGCATGCTTTTGCTCCAAAGCAAGCTACGATGCTCGACCACCCATGTTCGAGCGTTCTTTGCATGGTTCGCTTGGTACGCACCAAACAGCTTAGCCAAAGCCTGGCCAAGCTCGGCCGCGTGTTGCATGGTTGCCAATTGCACCAAGGCGCCCGATGCTCGGCCAACCATGCTCGATGTTGCCGCAGGCACGTGCTTGGCCACCCATGTTCCGTCATATGGTTATATTCTGCAACTGCAACGAAAGCCGAGCTACGATGCTCGGCCAACCATGCTCGACACGTCGTGCATGGTTCGTGGCTGCACCATCGGGCGCAGCCAAGCCAGAGCTACGATTGCGCCACCCATGTTGCCGCGTCCTTGCATGGTCCATTCTTGCACGTGGCGTTGCCGAGCTGCAATGCTCGCCATCGACGTTACATGGTTCATTGTTTCACTAAGCAGCTGCTCGGCTAAATGTAAGCCCGAGGTGGCGCTCATGTTTTCGACCACCCATTCGATGCTCGCTGCATGGTTCATTGCTCACTAGCTGATAAGCAAGAGTGGTGCTGTTCGGACAGTGCTCAACACCTTGACTCGAAACGGATCACACTTGGACCTCGCTCTCGTGAAGGAACTAGCTATGGACGACTAAGCGCGTTGGAGTAGTCATTGAAGACAATGATCTCCATGGCCATTCCCACGCCTCAAACAACTCGGGCTGCTACAATGTGTTCGTGGCGGCATTCCCACCGATGGCGAGCCATACAACTAATCTTCCTGGACCTCTCGACGCAATGAAATATGCATCTAGCGGATCGACAACTTTGATCACTTAAACACTTGCTTGTTCCAAGCTGGATTGTCTATGCCACCATCGCTCGACTCAGGTGACTGCTGTGCTCGTGGAGAAGCTCCCGCAGCTGGCCACCCTCATCTGGCATTCTTTGGCACATGACAATCTACAATACGCGGCCCGAACAAAGAACTGACACAGAGCTCACGGATATGATCGGGAATACAAAATTCTCTCGAAGCCACGATAAGGCCATGGTTATCAAAAGCGGGTTGCATGCCAGACTCGGATAAGACTCGCGAATTATTAGCGATCCACCCATGCCCGAAATACCTGAGAAAATTCTCGATCGCCACCCATGATCGCCCATGTTCAAAGAGTGAGGCACCGCACAAGCATATACAATTCTCTAACCATGGTTAATGACCCCTCGCCACCCATGCCCGGGTTGCACCCAAATTCAAACGCTATTAGATGTAATGACCCTACATCACCAAAAAGAATCTTCCTATAAAACCTGCGCCTGTTGAAAAAGAGGAGGAGATCAACCAAAGACTTGAGGAGGAGAAGGAGAAGGAGAAGAAGGAGAAGAAGAAGAAGCCCGGAGGGGAAGAAGACTCTCAGTAAGCTCCCACGCTGCATGGCAGCACCAATGAGCTCCCATCACGAGAGATGCATCACCGACCTTGAGAAACCGACAACAAAAGGCTCTCTCTTTCTCTCTCTCTCTCAGAGACACTTAACTCTCCTCCCAACGCTAACTTAAGATTCGGGTCGGAAACCCCGACCGACTGCGCATCGTAGCAAACCCAAGTTCGACATGCTGTGCTAGCCTGGTCACCAAAAGCAACCAATGGCGTCGAGCCGCCGACTGTGATGCTTGGCTTCAACCAGATTGACTGGCAGGTGACCTTGCATGGTTCGGACACCGAGCTGACCAAAGCCCGGCCTGAAGCACGGCGATGCCAGTTGTTTACACCCAGCGTTGGCTGCATCAAAGTGAAGGAGGGCCCGCTGCTCGCAAGATTAGCCCAATTTTGCAATTTCCAAAGCCCGAGCTACGATGCTCGGCCCAACCATGCTCAAAGACGTGCAGTGCGGTTCGGCAAACGCACTAAGCAAGCTGCCAAGCAAAGCCCGAGCCTTTGGCGCGATGCTCGGCCAACCATGCTCAACACACTCAGCGCATGATGGTTCCAACAGTCGCATGCCAACCAAAGCCCGAAGCTACTGATGCTCGGCCACCATGCTCAGCACGCATCGCCAGATGGTTCAGACGCACTGCAATAGCGCTCGGCCAAAGCCCGAGCTACAGTGCTCGACCAACCATGCTCAAAGACGTCATCATGGTTGGTTCGCACCAAGCATCAGCACCAAATGCGTTTAGCCTACGAATCGCTGGCGCGTACCAATCACTCCATGTCTCAAAAGCCATGCCAAGCTAATGCTTACGACCAATCGCGCATTTGCATGCATCCGCCGAGGCTCGCACGCCAATATTATTTATGCGTGCGGTGAATGCTTCAATCAGCCGAGCTCAATTTTCGGCCACCATATGTCAAAGCGTCATTTGCACCTATATAACAAATTGCCTGATAAAGTCACCAAATGGTTCTTTCACTAAATCATGCACACACGCAAATGTGATGGAAGCAACTGCATCGAGAGAAGCTAGAACGAGGATTAAACCAACCAAAAGCAGCCCAATCGATGCCACCTGTTCACCTACCATGCTCAACGCCACCACCATGAGGCGGTTCGCAGATATTGTCCTGAGGTGCGAGGATGGAGAAGATTCAGTCGACGTCGTCCATGTGCATCATGGTTCTTTGACCCGCATCACCCATATCGAAAGCCAGAGCGCGAAGTGCCGTTCAAGAAGCTCAACACCTACTGTATGTAATCTTACTCCTTCAATCTTTAGTCAAAGATTACTCTTATGCTCAAATCTCACATACATAAATATTTTCGATAATAATTACTTAAATTTATCATGCTAAGTCTCACATTTTAATCTATAAATATGATGAAAATTCACTTATTGATTGATGATTCAAAATTTTTGTTTGAGATATTCTTACATCTAAAAGACTCAACTTTGAATTGAGGATTTGAAATCTTATTTAATGTTAATATCTAAAATATTAGTACCGAACGTACTTACCTTTTAAGAGAGTCTAAAATATCGTCTAATATGATAAATATTATATATGCACGATGATGACACAGCCAATGCTCTATAAATACACTTCCCCAGCGTTGTGCATGCGTCTCACTTCTCAATCTTGCCAAGTATAACACGTTCCTTGTCCATCCACCACCCTCGTCAAGTCATGGCTTCGTCCCCAACAGCCCTCTCCTTTCCACCATGTCTTCTTCCTCCTCTTCGCTGCCCGGCCTTCCCGTCACCTCCGAGTTCAACTCGCATCCAGAAGAGAATCCACTTCCGCGTCTACTCCCACGAGACCTTTATCGGCCCCGACATCACCACCGTCACCGTGGTGAATGAGCCTTCCCTACACCTTCGGGGACATCGAGATCTTCGACGCCGTGCTGAGGGCCGGCCCCGACGAAAGCTCGAAAGCGCGAGCTCCGCGTATCAAAGCAGGAGGAGGTGTTGCTGTTACCGCTGGTGCTGGTGTTCACGGCGGGGAGTTCGTCAACAGTACTCTCACGGTGATCGGGAGACAGGACCGTCCGAGAACTCGAGCGGGCCATCGAGACGTTCCCAGTACGCATGGGGGGAAGCTGGTCGAGAAGGTGACGTTCTCTGTCGCGAAGCTCGTCGTCGCCTACGACGTGTACGTCGTTCACCAACGAGCCTCCATCTCACTGCCATCGCATGATTCGAGACGTCGCCGTCACCGAAGCTTAATTCATGACACGAAGAATCTCCGCCTATGGCGTTACACCGCTGTCTGCTATATATATATATATATATATATATATATATATATATATATATATATATATATATATATATATATATATATATATATATAATGTGATATTTAGAACTCATAGACATTTAGATCTTTATGAATAATACCGTAGGGACAATAGCCTATGAGGACCATCCGGAGAAATAAACAAAGATATGATGTATTTTTTTTTTATTATGCACATGATTATATTATTATATTATATATAACATATAATAGTAAATAATAATATAAATCTTACATATCTGATAATTGAATCTAATACTTATAAATCTAACATTTTTAATTAACCACTAGACTAATAATATGTTTTTTTCACAAAAGCCACATATGTCGATAAAGAAATGCATTCCGTGACGAGGCAACTAAGTTGAGATTCCAGGGTCAACTAAGTGGGAGAGATTCCACACGGATTGGGTCAACTACGCACGTTGAAAAGCAACATGGCATGCACTGGCATTTGACGGTCGTTACATAATAATGATGAACACAACCAACTCGGTGGTGGAGTATGCTCTGATTCACATGGGAACCATGCAGTCTGCCATCCCATCCTTTTTTTTGTTTGTGTTTTTGGTGGTCTTGTGATGATTTAATGGTGAAAAAAAGCATGAGTTTGGGATCTGTTTTAACCGGAGAGAACATGCATATTAAAATTCACATAAATTGAATGTATATGCATATAGAGAGAGAAAGAGAATGTGGTATTTTTCTTAAAACGAATACAACGGCGTTCTTTGGTATGCAGATATGTGAACACATCATGTGAGCTTTTCTTTGCTGGAATAGAGATCAATTGATGACTGACGCGTATTTGAATGATTACGGTGAAGAGAAAATGGTTATGTGAACACATCACAGCCGAAATACACTGGCAAAGCGGTTAGACCGCACTAAGGTGTAGGCATCGCAACCGAAATTACACGAAAGACGGGTTAAACCGCGTCGAGGTGTAGCAAACATGCTATGCCGAGGTACACAACAAAGCCGGAGTTAGACCACGCCAGGTGTAGGAATGGGCAGGTTGCATCAGGTACACAAAAGGCGGGTTTGGTATGGTTGCCGAGCGTGGCTTTCGCTTTGCGAGCGGCAAGGCTCAGCTTTGTTTGGCAGCCAAGAGGCTCGAGCTTTGTTTGGTCGGCAATGAGGCTCGAGCCTTGTTTGAGCCAGGCTTGGGCCTTG
Organism: Musa beccarii; assembly: GCA_024322285.1. Lineage (NCBI taxonomy): Eukaryota > Viridiplantae > Streptophyta > Magnoliopsida > Zingiberales > Musaceae > Musa > Musa beccarii. Next base: position 69,368,454 of record CM044394.1, on the reverse strand, counting down.
TTTGCCGAGCGGGCGAGGCTCGGCTTTGTCTTGCCGAGCGGCATGGCTCGGCTTTATCTGCAAGACAATTGCCAGGTGTTAGTGTCAAAACTTTTTCCGTGCCTCGGGGCGTCGCCGGGTTCAGCTCAATGTGGTCGAGGTCTCCACTAGCGCCTTGGGATTAGTGGTGGCGATTAGGGCTCCTCGACGATCACGCTCCGCCTGCTCTCCAAACAAAGGTCGAGTTGGGAAGAACTCCGCCGACCCTCCGGCGATCAAGTCGGTCAAGATTATCTTTAGAGGGTGCTTGGTCAAAAGGAAGAGAGCCCCTTTTACACTCGCTATTGGGTTTATATGGGCAGTTGCTGCTCTTCAAGTGCTTGTGACATCGCGCCTCGATTGCGTCGACAATGCGTCGAGGGCCTTGCCCTTGCAAAAGCGGTGATGTGTCTCGCGGGTTGCGGCTGCGGCGAGGGGCAGATGTTACATCCGTCGACCAACCAAGCTCAATGATCCACGAGCGGGACAAGAGCGCTCATCCAGGTGTAGGCGATGTGGGCTTACGCCACGTCCCATTTATTACCTACAACATTCTCCCCCCACCCTCGGCGAAGCCCTACCTGCGCTCGTTCAGGGTTCGAGGCTAACTTTAAGCTGTGAGAGATGGCCAAAGCGGGCGCAATGTGCGAGTAGATGTACATAGTAAGCGAGTCAACGCCGAGGTACACGGCAAAGCGGGCTAGACCGTCGATCAATGGCAGGTGCGTGCCAGAGGTATCTGCGGCAAGGCGGGTTAGACCGCCCACGGCAGTGAGATGTGACCGAGGTACATGGCAAAGGCGGGTTAGACCGCCTGTAGGAAACGGCTCATGCCAGGTACCGCAAAAGCCGGGTTAGATCACGATGAGGTGTAGGCAACGGCAAATTTGCGGAAGGTACATAAAGAAAGCGCGTTAAACCACTGCCGAGGTGTAGGCAACGGTTCGGCCGCGGATCGAGATACCGGCAAAGGCGGGTTAGACCACGCTGAGGTGTAGGCAACGAGCAGGTTGCGGTCGTACACGGCAAAGGCGGGTTAGACCACGCTGAGGTGTAGGTAATGGGCGGTACCCAAAGGCCATGCTCGGCCGGTTAGACCGAGCGCCGAGGTGTAGGCAACGCATTCCTGTAAGGGTAATATTCGCAGATAGGATAATTGCCGTGGTTGGAAGTTGACGTTTGTTGCGGCGGCAAACGCCTCTTCTATAAATACATGTTCCTGGTTGAGCGTTGTGCCCACCTCACATCGATCCTTTTGTCATCATAGCCATGGCTTCATCCCCACACAGCTCCTCTCATCTCTACTTTCTCCTCGTCTTCTTCCTCCTCCTCACGCCACGCCACGCCTTCCGGTCACCTCCGAGTTCGAACTCGCCGGCAGAGTAGAGCCACTTCCAAGTTTACTTCCACGAGACCTTTCGGCCCCGACAACACCACGTCACCGCCATGAGCCTCCCTACACCTTCGGGGACATCGACATCTTCGACTCGTCTTGAGGACCGCCCCTCAAGTGGTCGATCGGTCGGAGGGCGCAGGCGTGAGCTTCCACGTTCGTAGCGGGACGAGTCATCGCTAATCTTCTGGTACCGCCCGCTAGTGATCACCGGGGACTTTCGCGACAAAGCCTGCGCGCGCGTGATCGGGAGGATGGACGCGTCCGGGAAGCGGACCGCCATCGTGGGAGGGACGGGTGTTCGGGCCAGTGTCGGGAACATGGTGATCAAGCCGGTGATGTCCGACAATGCGACTCGTCGCCGCCGACCTCGCCGTCTATTATGCACGACGTCCGCCTCGATGCCATCGCGTGATCGGAACGATAATGAAAGCTGCGCGCTCAAATAAAAGCTATAATGTTTATCTTGTTTTACGTTAGTAGATGGATTAACTAATGATAAGACTGAAATAAAAAAGAATTGTTCGATCTCGTTTATTAATATTATGAATGAAAACCTATTGCATCGGACTCAAAAATATCGAACTCAAAGAACCGCACACATATTATATACAATTCTCTAACCACCTCATAGACAACATGAGGGTAATAAAACAGGGGACATGACAGCCCTGGACGCCAACCAAGGCATGTCCTTGGATCCTCAGGTCGCCCATAGGTCCACCCAGGTTCAAACGCTATTAGATGTAACGACGACCTGCGGAGGGGCCACCAACAAAGAACCTTCCCTATAAAACCTCTGCGTTCAGAAGGAAAGAGGAGGGAGATCAACCAGCACTCAGGAGGAGAAGGAGAAGGAGAAGAAGGAGAAGAAGGAGAAGGAGGAGAAGGAGAAGGAGAAGGAGGAGGAGGAGGGGAAGAAGACTCTCTGAGTAAGCTCCCACGCTGCATGGCAGCAGCCGAGCTCCCATCACAGAGAGATGCATCACCGACCTTGAGAAACCGACAACAAAAGGCTCTCTCTTTCTCTCTCTCTCTCTGTGAGACACTTAACTCTCCCTCTCCCAACGCTAACTTAAGCATCGGAGGGTCCGTCGGAAACCCCGACCCGACACTGCAGAACCGGACATCAAGCTGGTCACCAGAAGAAGGAACCAATCCCGAGCCAGCGGACCAGACGTCTGCTTCCTGCCCGGAGATTGACCAAGGTGACCCTTGCGCATTCGGACCCGAACCCAGCCGCGACGGCCCTGAGGCCACGGCATAAAGTTGTTTACACTAACAGATTGGCGTTAGAAGGAGGGCCCGTCGTCGCAAGATTAGCCCAATCTAATTTCCAAAGCCCGAGCTACGATGCTCGGCCAACCATCTCAAAGACATCATCAAGCGCATGGTTCGCAGTTGCCTGGCCAAGCAACTCACCAAATCCCGAGCTGCGATGCTCGACCAACCATGCTCAACACGTCGCTGCATGGTTCGCTGCTGCATCAAGCAGCTGCTCAACCAAAGCCCGAGCTACGATGCTCGGCCACCCATGTTCAGCGCAACAGATTGCTTTGCATGGTTCGCGAACGCACCAAGCAATTGCCACAGCCAAAGCCCGAGCTGCGATGCTCGACCAACCATGCTCAAGACGCCATCGCATGGTTCGCAAATGCACTAAGCAAATAAGCCACCTAAAGCCCGAAATGCTGCGATGCTCGGCCACCCATGTTCGGTAGCGTTCTCATGGTTCGCAATCGCACTAAGCACCGCCGAAAGCTCGAGCTGCGATGCTCGACCATGCTCAAAGACATCATGCATGGTTCGCGAATCGCACTGCAAATGCCACCTCGGCCCAAAGCCCAAGTGCGATGCTCCCAACCATGCTCAACACGTCGTTGCATGGTTCGCGGTACCAAGCAAATTGCCAAAGCCCGAAACTGATGCTCGGCCACCCATGTTCAAACGATTCGCATGGTTCGCAACGCACTAAGCAATCGCTTAGCCAAAGCCCGAAGCTGCGATGCTCGGCCAACCATGCTCAACACGTCGCTGCATGGTTCGCAATGCACCAAGCGGCTATTTCACCAAAGCCCGAGCTACGATGCTCGGCCACCCATGTTTAGTGCGTTCTTTGCATGGTTCGCATTTGCACGCAATGCTCGGCCAACGATGCTCGACGCGTCGCTTGCATGGTTCGCGAATCGCACTGGCACCAAGCAGCCAAGTAGCCAAAGCCCGAGCTCGACGCCGGCCACCCATGTTCGCCATCTTTGCATGGTTCAAGTCACGCAAGCGATGCTCACCAAAGCCCGAGCTATGATTCTCACCAACCATGCTCGGACATGCATGCATGGTTCGTAGTTTCCGCACCAAGTAAATGTGCTTTCGAAAGCCCGAGTGCAATGCTCGGCCAATGATGCTCAAGACGTCGCTGCATGGTTCGCGCGCACCAACCGGTTGCTTAGCAAAGCCAAGACTACGACGCCGCCACCCATGTTCAATGCGTTCTTTGCATGGTTCGCACCGCACCAAGCATGCTTAGCAAAGCCTGAGCTATGATTCTCACCAACCATGTTCGGCCATGCGTGCATGGTTCAGAATTGCACTGGCAGTTGCTTTCAGCCAAAGCCCGAGCTCGATGCTCGACCACCCATGTTCAGGGCGTTCTGCATGGTTCGCACAAGCACCAAGCATTGCTTTCCACCAAAGCCTGAGCTGCGATGCTCGGCAACCATGCTCGACGCGTCGCTGCATGGTTCGCAGTGCTGCTCCAAAGCCCGAGTGCGATGCTCGGCCACCCATGTTCAAAGCGTTGTTGCACCAAGCAATTGCTCACCAAAGCCCGAGCTATGACGCCTCGGCCACCCATGTTCAAGCGTTCTTTGCATGGTTCGGTCGTCGCACCAAGCAAATGCTCGCTAAAGCCTTTGAGCTGTGATGCTCGGCCAACCATGCTCAACACGGCTTGCATGGTTCGCACGCTGCAAACCGCTTGCTCACCCAAAGCCCAAACTCACGACGCCGACCACCCATGTTAGGCGCTTCTTCTGGTTCGCAGGTACGCACTAAGCAACCGCTAGCCAAAGCCTGAGCTGCGATGCTCGGCCAACCAAGCTCAAAGACGTCATCAGCCGATGGTTGAGGTCAGCCTCTTCCCGAAAAGCCCGAAATTGCGATGCTCGGCCAACCATGCTCGACATCATCATGGTTCTGCTTGCACTGGCCAAAGCCCGAGCTACGATGCTTGGCCACCCATGTTCGACCGACGTCGCCATGGTTCGCAATCGCACTAAGCAAGCTTCTCGGCCAAAGCCCGAAGCTGATGCTCGACCAACCATGCTCGACAATCGCTGCATGGTTCGCACACCAAGCAAAGAAGCGAGCCAAAGCCCGAGCTACAATGCTCGGCCACCCATGTTCAGCACGTCACTGCATGGTCCATTGCTGCACCAAGTAGCTGCTCGGCTAAATGTAAGCCCGAGTGACGCTGCCGAGCTGCAATGCTCGGCCACCCACATTCAGCACGTCACTACATGGTTCATTGTTTCACTAAGCAGCTGCTCGGCTAAATGTAAGCCCGAGTGACGCTGCCGAGCTGCGATGCTCAACCACCCACGTTCAGCACGTCGCTGCGTGGTTCATTGCTGCACTAAGCAGCTGCTCGGTCAGATGTAAGCAAGAGTGGTGCTGCCGAACCTGGAAGTGCTCGACACCTTGGACAGCAACTTCACAAACTCGTTACCAGCCAGCGTTGCAAACTTGAAGAGGATCAAGCACTTGGACCTCGGCGGCAATTACCTCGGCGAAGGGATTCCGACCAGCTATGGGAGACTAAGCGCGTTGGAGTACTTGTCATTGAACGACAATGATCTCCGCAGCTGAATTCCCACCGAATGGGGGAACCTGACAAGCCTCAAACAGCTTAACTTGGGCTGCTACAATGTGTTCAACGGCGGCATTCCCACCGAGCTGAGCGAGCCATACAACTTAATCCTCCTGGACCTCTCGAGCTGCAGCCTCAACGGGGAAATATCGCAGCAGATCGGCAACTTGATCAACCGCGAAACACTGCTTGTGCACTCCAACTGGTTGTCCGGGCAGATGCCACCATCGCTCAGTAATCTCACCAGGTGACTGTCGCCGAAGTGTGCTCATTGGAGAAGCTCCCCACGAGCCGGCCACCCTCATCTGAAAGCCATTGCTGAGCAGGGGTCATGCGGTGCAAAAAAGTTCTGCAATCAGCCCGAACCCGCCTTGTATGTGCATCGGATCTGCCTCGAGAACGAAGCTCACAGATATGATCGGGAATACCCAAGATTGCATCCCCTCCTTGGTCTCTCGAAGAAAGCCCTTTTTTTAAGCGGGCTATCGCCGAAGACGCATGCAGATGGTACGAGCTGGACGTGTCCGGCCTTTTCCCACCTTGTTCCAACAAGTCAATGCAAAGAGCAGAGCACAGATGGCCACAACACTGACAAAGACGCAACTCCTGGAGGACGCTTGGAGAAAACATTTCATTGGGACGCTGGTCAAATCGCTCTACTCATGCAAACCCGCATGCCTTCGCTGCGACAAAAGCGTGCAGGAGCTGCGCTTCCCTCCTCCACACCACGTTAGCTTCCTCGCCTCGAACTAGATGTCCCCGCTTGTGCAAGCTCATCTTAATGGAGACAAAGCCCAGTGATGCACGGGAGCCGATGCGGTGTGACCAATAGCAAGAATTGATCGGCTCTTCTCCATCCTTTCAAGAGATTGCCGTAGAAAGGTAAGGCAGCAGGTGCAAAGGCCAATACGCAGCATCACTGAAAAGCATTCGGGAAGAGTTCCTCTACCCCCACCTCCTGAGAAAGAAGGTGCTGTCGACACCCTCGCAAATGTATGCACCAGCTCACTTGACACGGAGGAGAGATCAGCAGCATCAGGAAGCATCGTCTGGCCTCCTTCAGATGACGCCACTCGGCAAAAGAAAGCCCGAGCCTCGCCTCGGCCAAGAAAGCCCGAGCCTCGCCTCGGCCAAGAAAGCTCGAGCCTCGCCTCGGCCAGAAAGCCCGAGCCTCACCTCGGCCAGAAAGCGCAAGCCTCGCCTCGGCCACCAAGCCCGAGCCATGCCTCGGCCAGAAAACCCGAGCCTTGTCTCGGCCAGAAAGCCCGAGCCTCGTCTCAGCCAGAAAGCCTGAGCCACGCCTTGGCCAGAAACCCCGAGCCACGCCTCGGCCAGAAACCCCAAGCCACGCCTCGGCCAGAAAGCCCGAGCCACACCTCGGTCAGAAAGCCCGAGCCTCGCCTCGGCCAGAAAGCCTGAGCCTCGCCTCGTCCAGAAAGCCCGAGCCATGCCTCGTCCAGGAAGCCTGAGCTTGTACCTCGGCCGTAGCTTGCCACGCCAGCATGCACCTCTGCAGATATGCCCGCCGAGCACAGACCTCGATCGCATATATATATATACACCTCTACCCACGCGATATATACGCCCGCTATACCTAGCACTCGCCTGCACGCATCTGCTGCACGCCGCACCTCTATATACGCTGCTTTGAGCACGCCTCGACCCTCGCCGCTGCACGTACACCTGCGCGATGCGACGCCTGCGTGGTACACCGCTTAAGCACACGCGACTACCGCCATGCGTGCACTCTCGGCAAGCAATATGCCCACCTCTACGAGCGCCTGTCGCTCGAGCCTCGTACCTCGGCCGCAGATATACACCTCTGCGCTGATACGCCCGCCTCAACTATATACACACTCATCGTGGTACGCCCACCTGGGTCTGTACCTCGGCCGCAGAATACACAAGTCGTATGCCTCTGTCACATGCCACCCAGGTCATTGAGTCAATACCCGACTATCAAAACCATTCGACCAATTACCCTTTGAAAAACCTTCTCAGCCAGAGGACAAATCCACGACCTCGACCGTTGGAGACAAAAGCCATGCCTTGGATCCTCCCCAGCAAGAGCCGATGCATGACTTCCTTCGGGGGGGGAGTATGGTGAGGGTAATAAAACAGGGGACATGACAGCTCGGACGCCAACCAAGGCACGTCCCCATCCCGGGAAAACCGGGTCGTCCACAGGACCCCCAGGTTCATACGCTATCAGATGTACGACCTTGCGGAGGGGTGCATCACCAACAGTAACCTTCCCTATAAAACCTCTATGTTCATAAGGAAAGAGGAGGGGGATCAACCAGCACTCAGGAGGAGAAGGAGAAGGAGAAGGAGAAGAAGGAGGAGGAGGAGGAGGGGAAGAAGTCTCTCTGAGCAAGCTCCCATCACTGCATAGCAGCAGCCAAGCTCCCATCGGCAGCGGCCGAGCTCCCATCACAAAGAGGTGCAGCACCGACCTTGAGACACCAGCAGCTAAGGGCTCTCTCTCTCTCTCTCTCTCTCTCAGACACTTAACTCTCCCTCTCCCAACGCTAACTTAAGCATCGGAGGGGTCGGGACGGGAAACCTCCGACCCGACCTGTGTGCAGGAACCGAAGGACATGCTGCGAGCTGGTCACCAGAAGAAGGAACCGATCCCGAGCCAGTGGATGATCAGCTTCTCCCGACTAGACGTCGGCTTCCTGCCCGGAGATCGACCAAGGCAACCCTTACGCATTCGGACCCGAACCCAACCGCGACAGCCCCGAGGCCATGGCATAAAGTTGTTTACACTAATAGACACATATAATTTTATATAAAAAATTAAAAGTTTGAAATCTTATTCCATTGTGTTCGATCAAGATGGGATGTTTTCTAAACGGTTTTTAAAGTTCACTGGCCTTTAATCTGTAAACCAAATATCTGATTGAAATAGTGAATCGTATTATGATTCATATCATGAAACAACTCTCGGTACCCTGAGACATGGGACAAAAACTTATCATCCTTCGATTTGCTTTCAATTGAATGATACATAATTCTATCAATAAATTATTATTTAATATGATCTCGAGTTCTTTTACCTCAAATCATTTTGATCTATGTTTTACAATTGATTTAAAATTAATTATCTTTGACATAATCGTCATCATGTTAAAGAAAATTCAAATTTATATGAAGAGATCTTGTTTAGCTTAAAAAAAAACTAAAATCAACTATTCAAATTTTATATATATACATATAAGTAAATTAAAATTATATATATATATATATATATATATATATATATACATATATATATATATATATATATATATATATATATATATATATACACACATACATATATACATACATACATACATATATATATATATATATATATATATATATATATATATATATATATATATATATATATATATATATATACGTGCTAGTTAAGATAACGTTTTGATGCAACATGTAAGATTCTTGAACGAAGAAAAGGATTTAATTATTGTAGCTTATCTGCCAACTTTTTCATTATGATCTGTTATAATCCTAAAAAATATCTACATAAAGTCTGTTTTCGGAAACAGACAAAAACTGAATCAAGTGGGTACTAAATGGTCAATGGATCATAATGTTAGTGTTGTGTGTTTATGTGAACATGAGAACGTGTCAGTGTCGATTAAATTACTGGACATAGTAGCAAATATGAGAACGCACATCACTGTTATCAATAAGACTACAGTAAAAAATTATAATTATAAAATTAAAATATATTAATTTACTAAATAAAATGATAAGATTTTTCATATACATAATATTTTCAATACCTATACATGATTATAGTTATACAAAAAAATACACAAACATAATATGTCTAAAAGTTATATACATAAGATGCTCAGAGGTTGCTCATATCGACACTAGAATAAGTCTGCATATGTTCGATTCCCTACCCAATCACTTGAGTGGGATACTAATATCATTACTTGTAAAATAGGTTATATTATAAGTATTCACTCATTGTGTATAAGTTTTTATTGCTTTATTCAGATGAGCTTGCATAATATCATTCATATAACATTTCAAAATCCTTAGCGTAACACATTTCACGGTAAACATCTCATCGTATAACTTCTTTAAGAACCATAACCTTATAACATAATATATGCATAATGAGGTAGAATTCTACGTTAAAATAATTCAAATGCTTATATACATATATAGGAAGCATAATAAATTTATGAACTTTTACACCTTATATCATAACATATACATTCACTCCCATACCACACGTCATAAAATATAAATACACTTTTACAATCACATATCATAGCATATACGTATATTGCATGTCATAGCATATCCAAGTACTCCTACATCACACGTTATAAAAAACATATATACTCCACATTGTACGTCATTATATATGCATTCATATAATATATTTTTATCAGAATTCATATATTTTTATGTTTATAATATATATATATATATATTCATATTTCGTTGATGCCTAGCTCATGTTAATTATATCATTTGAGACCTCGTTTGCAAAAAAAATATTATGCATATGATAATTTATAAGATTATTATTTTATAATAAATTAAATTTGTATTTATCTAATCGAATTAAAAAATAATGACATCAATAAAAAAAATCACATTCTCAATGATTGAGTCTCACTGATACCGCTGGTGCTGATACCGCTGGTGCTGGTGTTCCCGATGAGAACTTCTACGATAGCGTGCTCATGGTGATCGAAAGGATGGACGCAATCTGGGAAGTTGAATTGGGCCATTGTGGGACGAACAAAGGTGTTTCAGTTCACGTCAGGGAATATGGTGAGCAAGTTAAGCTGGTGACGTTCGATGTCGTAGGACTCATCGTCGCCTTTGACGTCTACATAGTCTACTATGACGACGTCCGTCTCAGTTCCATCGCGTGATCTGAGACACGATAATGGAAGCTACAGCATTTAAATAAGAGCTAACAATGTTTATCTTGCTTTACGTCGGCAGAATAAATAATAAGGCTAAAATAAAAAGAATTATTTGATCTCATTTATTAATATTACGAATAAAAACCTATTGCAACAAACTCCAAAAATATCGGTACTCGTAGAACCTCATACATATCATATACAATACTCCAACCGGCTCCTAGATACATACAATTTTACATTAAAAAATTAAGAGTTTAAAATATTATTCCGTATTTGATCATGATGAATGTTTTTTTTTTTTTAGCGAGTTCCCTTTGGACCATGAGGAACATCAAGCTGTAGAAAAATATAAACTTTCATCCGTGAACCAAAGACCACATTGATGCAGCAAACCATATTATGGTTTACGTCTTTCGGTCATCCAACTCCCGACACTCAAGACATGGGACAAAAATTTATCATGCCTTCGGTTTACTTTCAACCGAATAATACATATTTTTTTTATCAATAAATCATTATTCAATATATGCTTAGATTATTTATCTCAAATCATTTTGATCTATATTTTATGATCGATTTAGAATCAACTACATCATGTTCAAGGACGATTCCATGGAAGAGACATTGTTTGGCTACATTAACCAAAAATAATAATAAAAAAATCGACAATTCAAAGTTTTGATGCGAACTGAACATAATACATATCGACTTGAGTTACTGCTGTCCGGAGAAATATACTTGGTTGTGTCAATAGCAACCAAGTGCAATGCCTAATTCACTCTAAAATCAAGAGAACATATTAGGTTACGGCACAAAAAGCTCAAAAACGTGAGACAACTCCTACAATCCTCCGGTTAAGCTTCTTTTACATGCGTGATCAAAGGGAAGAAGTGAATTTAAACGGAGGGGAAAAAGATACTATAAGACTAGATTTCGTTTCCTTGATCATAGAGCAAAGGTGGGATGATCATCGTCTACGACCCATCAAAGATTCCACTCGAACAATAGATCGCACCAAGAAATTGACATCAAAACTACAATACAGCGTCAAGCACTCCACCAAATTAGAACTCTAACGATGAAAGGGAATATTGAACGAGTAGGGATCGCAAGAGCGGACCTTGATCACCAAATCGCGTTCGTCGCCGCCGGGCTCAATCGTCCGCGTATCTGCGATCAGAGAGGAGGGCGTGTGGCGGGGAGAAGAGAAAGGAGGGCAGAGAGGAGAGCCGCCTCTGCGATTCCTTCACATCGTCACTTCCCCTTACTCTTTTCTCACCGTGGAGAGTTCTCTAATCTGCCGCTTTAGAGGTTAGTTAATACCCCACGTGTCCATACGCCATTTGACCCTTTTTTACTATCAACGTGAGATCAAATATGATAAGATACTATCTCTTTTGACTTTGTTAAATTTTAATTTTAAGGCGGATCCTAAAGGTTGTCTATCAAAAAAACAAAAAGTATTTTTTAATAAGACTAGGTATTATTCATTTTCATCAAATTTATCGATAACTTAACTAATTTAGTTTTAATAAGACTTGTTATCCATTTTCATCCTATTTATCGATAATTAACTAATTTCGTTGATGTTATGAATATGTTGGTGTATCTTTATATTGTGGTCGTTGAGTCAACACGGTTTGGTTTGGGTCCGGATGTGCTAAGATCATCTCGATGGGTCTTCAAATGGAAAGCTGGCTTCGAGTCGGATGTAGGGAGTCGTCAACTAGCTTCTTAGGTAGGAGCTATTTCCCATCCTCTATCCACCTCGTGCCTAAGGATCCTGTACACAGGTCGGGTTGGGGTGATACGACCTGACCCCTCCGATGGCTAATTTAGCACTTGGCAGGGAATAGTGAAGCTTGGAAGAAAAATCCCTCAGAGCAACGTGGTATGAGGTTTTTATATCAAAATTGAGATGGGTTCTCGATGCCCTTGAGACACCATCTCGGACTTCCCGGGACGATGCTATGAAGGCGCCATCTCGGGCCTTCTGGGAAGACAATGTACAGTCGTCGTCCCAGGATATCCGGCGTGGCTCTATGCTGGCATTGTCCCGAGACAATCCGTACCTCGGTTGGTGCCCTGCCCTGGGCTGACCAGGGACTGTCAGACTATACTGACGTGGCCTACCCACTCAGTATTAGTGTCGACGTGTTAGTGGGCGGTGCGGGTACGTGCCCAGTCAGAACAAGTGAAGTATACGTATACTGATAAAGTTAGGGGACAACTAAGTGTCGGAGATTACACACGGATTGGGTCAATCATGCGCATTGAAAAGTAACATGGCATGCACTGGCATTTGACGATCCTCTAATATAAAATGGACCTTACATAATAATGATGAACTTTGACAACCAACCACACCTTTGGTTGGTGGAGTATGTCGGTGTGATTCACAACATTGACATGCAGTCTGCCATCCCATCCCTTTTTTTTTTGTCGGGGGGTGGTCTTGTGATGATTTAATGGTGAAAATAAGCATGAGTTTGGGATCTGTTTTAACAGGAGAGAATATGCATATTAAAATTCACATAAAATTGAATGTATATGGATATAGAGAGAGAAAGAGAATGTCGTATTTTTCTTAAAACGAATATAACGGCGTCTTTGGTATGCAGATATGTGAACACATCATGTGAGCTTTTCTTTGCTGGAATAGAGATTTGCAATTGATTACTGACGCGTATTTGAATGATTACTGTGAAGCGAAAAAGGTTAATGGCCCCACTTTAAGTCACGAATGACTTGATTGGCGAGCGAAGGTTTTGCCTCGCACCGTCGGTCATTAATTACGTCGCCACTTAAATAGAGTGGCGAGGCAGCGATCACGCATGGGAACCAACACCTAATTTCCACATGTCAACAACTCAAAGACGCAAATAAACGGGAGCGGCAGCCATGAGCCAACCGCGTACGTCTGTATTGAAACACATAAAGAAAGATACGCGTTGTCCATGTGGTTGGTTAAGTAAGAAGCAAATTGATGAGCTACAGGTGGCCAGTTGACACTTGCAGAAGACGCAACACTATCCTCATCGGCCATTGCTTGCAACAATCATCCCTCGATCTCTCAGTTACCCATCTCCATTGCTCGTGATCAGCTATAATACTTGCATCTTCCATCTCCGAGTGCCGTGGTGTGTACATGTTTGAGGCTACGAGCGAAGAGATCATATATATATATATATATATATATATATATATATATATATATATATATATATATATATATATATATATATATATATATATATATATATATATATATAACGGTGTGTACATGGGGAAGGCAATACGGTGTGTACATCCTGTTACTATATGCTATCATCTTCCCTACGCGGAGACATGATAATGAAATTTGGTTGGAACTTGGCATTTGTTGACGACGCATGGCACAGACATTATTCTATAAATACATGTTCCTGATCCAGCGTTGTACCCACCTCACTTCGATCCTTGGGTCATCCTAGCCATGGCTTCATCCCCACACAGCTCCTCTCATCTCTACTTCCTCCTCGCCTTCTTCCTCCTCCTGGCTGCTGCCACAGCCTTCCCGGTCACCTCCGAGTTCGAACTCGGCCGGCAGAGAAGAATCCACTTCCGCGTCTACTTCCACGAGACCTTTCTCGGCCCCGACAACACCACCGTCACCGTGGTGAACATGAGCCTCCCCAACACCTTCGGCGACATCGACATCTTCGACGCCGTGCTGAGGACCGGCCCCTCCAAGCGGTCGACCGAAGTCGGGAGGGCGCAGGGCGCGAACTTCCACACGTCGCAGCGGGACCAGGCGTCGCTGATACCGCTGGTGCTGGTGTTCACGGCGGGGGACTTCTGCGACAGCACGCTCACGGTGATAGGGAGGTTGGATGCCTCCGGGAAGGCGGACCGGGCCATCGTTGGAGGGACGGGGGTGTTTCAGTTCGGGTGGGGGAACGTGGTGAGCAAATTGGTCACGTCCGACAACGCGGGACTCGTCGCCGCCTTCGACATCTACGTCGTCTATTATGACGACGTCCGTCTCACCGCCATCGCGTGATCCGCGACACGATCATAAAAGCCACGGCGATCATATGTGGTTATCATGCTGCATGTCAGGAGATGGATTATTATATGATAAGGCTTAAATAAAAAGAGTTATCGATCTCGTTTATCAAAATTATGAATGAAAACCTAAAAATATGGGAACCCGTTGGACTGCACAATATCATCTATAATTCTCTCCATCAATGATTTATACATACATACATACATATACATATATATATATATATACATATATGTATATATATATAAATATAATTAGAATATATAAATACATATATATAATTAGAATATTTATATATTATTTAACATTTTATATTTAAAAATATTAATATTGTGAAAATATGCTAATACACTTACTAAAGATGAAAGGTTGTAAATCTAATCTGACATTCAAAAATCGATAATTAGTATTATAGGTAATAATTACATCATTTATAATGTCCACATGCTGCTAAGGAGACATATGATCGTGATTACATCATGCACGTGAAGGATGGCAAGAGAAGCCGTAAGTGAACGTGAGAATGTGCCTTGCGCCGTCTAATTAAATGTTTAATGAGATGAATGCTCAATTAGTCATTAAGATAAGCCATTCGCGTCATAAGTAAAACTAGCATCAAAACCACGATTAATAAAATTATACAGAAACTTAAGTCAGCTCTTATACGAGGGACAAAAATAAAGTTATGAATCATGAGCTATAGAAACTCCTATCAGGCAAGAAAAATAATAAATGAGTATTTTGAATATTATTCTCTCACCCAGTTAGTACTGATGGATGAAGACATCGATGAGTAACAAAGAGCAGCAAACGTAAACGGCATGCGTTCCTTCTACAAAATTGAGGTATAAATCACATTAATGGCCTCATCCACGTCCCTTTTTATCACAAATTTGATATACAAATTGTTGAAAAATCTAAGGACAACATCACATGCGTAGTGGAAGAACAAAAGAATAAAAAAATCTTAGATTTTTATAAAAATATTTCATTGTTATGCGAAGATCGATACGTAAAAACCTATAAAATCGAGAACTACATATATATAAAAGTAGTACTTATGGAGTATTATGATATACAAAGCACTTAAAGTGTAATCACCAATAATTTCTCCCTTAACATAAATTAATTACTATAAAAATATATTAATTTATTATTAACTTTCATGTTTACACATTATAGTTAAGGAAATAATTAATTTTTATTTTCTTAATCATGTGGATAAGTTAAAAATTTTACTAATCAATTAGATTATTAATTGATTTATTTTCTAATAAGTGATATAATTTTTAGGAAGTAAATAGTATATATTTTATTTTTAAGTGTGAATCATTATAAATGAATATTATATTTCTATCTTTGTGTGTGAAAGTAAAATAAAAATAAATTTAATATAAAATTAAATATTTACTTACCTTTTGGGGAGATTTAATCTTCTCATATATAAGGGCTTTCTTCCTTTATTCCTCACCAAGCCTGACAATGCGAGGATTAAAGAGAGGACTTCCTTAGAATATCTCATGGAAAGGATAGTCGATGAGATGTAAGATTCTTTTTTTTATTTGCTTTGATTTATGTTTTGGAATTGTTATAATTTTATGATGCATAATAATATTTAAATTTTAAAATTTTATGATTAATAAATAATGATAAATAATTCATGATATTAGAATAATTATTTGATTGATAATGATCTCTTAAGCTTAAGTGAGTTTTAATATTGATTTAATTATTAAAATTTTATTTTTAGATTAATGGTTCTAATTATATATATTTATGTTTTAAGATGTGTGAGTTTTTATGATTTAATTAGTTTTAAATTTAAGATTATGAATTTAAAAATTTTAATTTATGGATTTAAGTTATTATGTAATAATTTATATTTTTAAAATTTAATTTGATAAGAGGAATCTAATTGGGGTCTGACTTGAGTTAAGTTAGTCTATCAAACTAGATCGACTCAGCCATTGTGATTATGTACGACCCAACCGATGTGGCTAGGTACAGTCAGCCCATGTGATTAGGCATGACCTAGCCCATATGGTCAAGTAGAAGCCAGCCCATGTGGTAAGATATGACCTAACCCATATCGTCAGACATAACCCAGCCATATGGCCAGGTATGATCCATTCCATGAGGCCATGTACGTCCTAGCCCATGTGGCAAGCTATGACCCAATCATGTGGCCAAGCAAATGCTAACTCATGTAGCTAGGTATGACCTAGCTCATATGGTTAGAAACGATCACAAATCATATGTCTAGACATGACCTAACCTGCAAGCCAAGCTTGACCCAGTTCAATGGTAAGGCTTAGCCAAACTTATGAGTAAGGCTTAGCCTAGTCCATGAAGTTAAGCCTACCCAACGATGCGATTGGCGTTAGACACATCATTACTCATCTATCTAGCCCATTGTATCTCAACTTAACCTATTACTTGGGATAAGCATGTGCAGTGCATATGCCTCGTTCAAGACTTCGATGGGTTGATTCAGTTTGGGCACTATACGACATAGTCTGATTTCCTCTTCTTTTATTGGTTTGAGTTCTTTAATTTACTAAATCATATAGGTTTGATCGGTTAAAATCAGTTTAGGATGATTCAAGACTAACTTGACTAGTTCAAATCTACTTGACCTAATCGAGATCAATCAAATCTAAATTAGACCAATCTAGGGTGATTCCAAATCGATTATATAAGAATTTGATGTTGATTCTATTAGGCCATAATTGGATTGAATTTATTTCAATTAAATTAAGCTATTTCAATTAGGGTTTTGGTTGATTAAGGATTATTAAGAAATTGATGTTTTAAGCCTTTATGATTTGATGAATTTAAAGGTTTTATTTGAAGATGTCATTTGAAAATGATTATTGATTTTTTACTTTTCTTAAGTTTATGATATTGACATGATTGTTACCATGTAGTAAATGTAACTAGGCTAATGGTCAGTATTGAAAGTGCAACCTGTGAAAGGAGCTACGGGTCCATCACAGTGTGGAGCCATCAATGGACATAGTCTAGTAGATCATACATACAGCATGGTCTCTTATAATATTTGATTAAACTATTTCTTGGATGCATATGTGAATGAATGAATGAATATAAATGAATGATCATGGATATTTATATATCCCAGCCGAGGGTAGGTATGACGATTCCTTTAGAGGATTAGCAGACCGTCAGATGTGATGGTTAGGCGGTTCCTCCATCCGCTATTGAGAGGAATGTGTCTCAACTTGGGCAAGTGAGGGATACCACTTCATCCATTGTTGGGAGTGTGATATAGATTATCTTCATCCGATGTTATGAGGAATCTATCACGTGAAGTATGCCTCTTCATCCGCTGTTGGGAGAGTATACCATCAGGTGTGATGTACGCCTTTGTTACCTAGTTATTATATATATGCTGTATATGGTTGATGCATGATTTTGCTTAAGAAATTATTATCAATTTTCTGATATATAAGTTTTATAATGAATCCATATATTATTAATATTATTTCTTATTAAATTATTGATATTTATTTCATGAATGTTGAAGATTATTTTTATGATTTTTTTTAGGTTCCTACCAACATGTGTGGTTGCTGATATATTTTTATTTTATATTTATTTTCAGTGTAATGTATAATTTTATAATAGATTTGAAGCTTGAGTAGAAGAGACTTGTGATCCTATCAAGAATATGTGATCTTTTTTATTAATAAAATCTTTACTATTGTAAAGGCAAGAATTTGAATTCAATGATAAAAAAAAGGAAAAAGAGTGTATTCTATAAATAATAAAATGATAATTTATTATATTTTATAAATCTAAGATGTGACATAAAGAAGGGGGGTGAATTAGTAGGTACATTAAATTCGGTTGTGATTCGAAATCTTTTCAAGTTGATAAAAACGTTTCGATGAAATCAGATAGGAAACAATATTGACTTAAAGTGAATGTAAAGTAACAAAAGCATCCAAGTAATGAAAATAAATAGTAAGGAAAGAACGCACCAGATTTATAGTGATTCGATCGTTGTGACATACATCCACTTCTAATTCGTCCTCCGTCGAGGTCACCAGCTTCCTCTATTGATCTTTCTATAATGGGGGAAGATCAATCACCTCTTTTACATATCTCTTCTTCTTTTAACATATTCGGAAGTTAACCTTTTTACAATTCACTCACTTTTCCTTATATATATTTCTAAGCTAAAACCGGTGGAGGTAAACTCTCAAAATTACAATAGTATTTTCACAAAGATCTCAATTTTTTGTTCACTTTTCTATGCTTCATAACTAGAAAAGTATAGGGTATTTATAGGCCTTAATTGACTTCCAAAATAGAGCCAAAAAAGGTCTCATCCCGGATTTTTTGGGTACTGATGGTACCATCGCTTGTGCCGAGTGATACCACCACTAGTACTTTATGACACTAGGTAGTATCACTACTCAGTCTAACAGTACTATCGTCAGACAAAGTTTTAATTACTGGACCCAAGTGGTACCATCACTTGACAGCATTAACTAGTAGCGGTACCATCACTTAGCAGTATTAACTATCGACGGTACCATCACCCAATCTGGGTGGTTCCCAGTCCTGATAGTGCCATCGCCAAACATGATCCAGGTTACTATTTTGGCCATCAATTCGGCCCAAACCAATCCTGATTCGGGCCCAATTGGCTCCTAATTGAGTTAATTATATTACCTTATAATCCTAATCTAAACCAAGTCCTAACTATGATATTTAAGACATTAATAAAATAAATTAAGTATGGTCGGTCAAATGTTCTTCCAATGAAATCTCGGCAAGCTTCTGGTAATCTTTCGATGGACTTTCGACGGACTCTCGATGATCTTCTAGCAGACTCATGGTAAGCTCTTGAACTCTTGACGATCTTCTCGATGAGCTCCTGATGAACTTCTCGACGAGCTCTGGTGAACTTTCGATGAACTCTCGGCAAACTTTTTGGCGAGCTCCTGACAAACTTCTCAACAAACTCTCGACAAACTTCTCGACAAACTCTTAATGAGCTCTCAAACTCCCGACGAATCATTCGTTCTTTAACTACGACACAACATTTGTTTTATGCTTTGTTCGTTATCGTAGTTAATCCTACAATACTTTTCTCAATATATGGATTAGATCAATAATTTATCAATTAATTTCTTCATCAAAATCTGAGATTCAACAATCTCTCCCTTTTTTATGATGACAACCAATTGGTGATAGAGTTAACCTTAACCCCCCTATCAATATGTTATACTTGAGAAAAGATAAACTTGAATTCACAGAATTTAAGCCTTAATGGATTTTTAATCGTAAGTTTCATGCATTGTGCATCAATATAGTTTCAAATTATCAAGGTATAACATGCATAATTTCATATATGATACTAGAAACATACATGATGCCAAACATTTATCATTTAAGTATGATACTAAGTACGATCATGATTCATCATTTAAGTATGATACTAAGCACGATACCAAGCATTTATCATGATATCAAACATTTAAGTATGATAACAAAATTTATCATTTTAAACATTCATTTTGATATCATTTCAAACATGACGCCAAGCATGATACTAAACATTATGATACCAAGCATATACCAATTTCTCTCCTTTTGTCATCAACAAAAAGGAAATATAAAATATTTTGATATCATTACACCAAACACATAAGATAGTTTTACACCATTGTGATAGCAATATTTGTTTCTTCAAGTCAGTAAGCTAGTAAAATCTTTGCAAGATGAAGTGCAAACTAGCACTATTCTTGCTAGCACTTCTCTTTAGCTTTGATGAAGGCAAGCTAGCAGAGATGAAATTAAGCAAAAATTTTCGCAAGATAGCAACTTTTGCTAGTACTTTTCTTTGGATGTGCATCGT
Organism: Musa beccarii; assembly: GCA_024322285.1. Lineage (NCBI taxonomy): Eukaryota > Viridiplantae > Streptophyta > Magnoliopsida > Zingiberales > Musaceae > Musa > Musa beccarii. Next base: position 69,348,321 of record CM044394.1, on the reverse strand, counting down.
TCTTCTTGAGATGTACAAGCAGTTTTTAGTATCTCCTCTTTATCATAAAAAGAGAAGAACAAAGATAAGGGAGGAGTTCATTCATCACAAGAAAAAGTCACGCTATCGAAAATCCATGAATCAAACTTCTACTTTCATAGATAGAGAGAGCGAAAGGATTCATCACATTAAAAAAATCAAGATGTGAATATTCAAGATTCATGATTTAAATCATTTTGGATAGAAAGAATAAGGGTTCATAATAAGTGATCATCACACAAAAATCAAGTGTACCAAAAAGTTCGTGAATAAAACTTTTTCTTTCATAAGTGTCGAAGAAAAGATCATTAAGTGACGGAGCAAGTGTATCAAAAATCCATGCATGAGATAAGAAGAAGATAGGAAATGAACTCGATAAAAGCTTTATTTTCAAAAATCAAAAAATTTAAAAAATATATATACAAGAAACTCATGCATTCGAAAGATTTGATATGTCTGATTAAATCATATAGTGTCACAATCATCATAATATTAAGAAGTGCATCATAATATTGATAAAATACATAACGTCATAGAGTACACTAAGATAAGAAGTACAATAAATGGAGTATAGAATGAGTACTTTCTCCTCAATAGGAAGAAAGAAGAAATATACATTCTATTCATCTGGTGGTAAACCAAATTATCTAAATAAAGTATTAAGTTTACGATGAATTTGCTACATTTAAGTTAAGTTATGATCTTGACATAGTTCAATTTAATCCAATCGAGTCATTATGAGAGTGGTAGATGACAAGGGTGCTGGATCCATTGGTGGTGTTGCCTCAAAGGGACTAGTTTGAGGAGATTGATTTCCCCTATATATGGGTGTTTTAGATTCTGGTTTAGGTGGGGAAGGATCAATTCTCCTAGGCAATCTAGTCCAAATGTCATTTCTTATTATACATCTTAATTGTTTTAGAAGGTTTCTGTTGATCACATTAAATATATCTAGCTTTATAGTTTCCTCTTCTAGTAGAATCACAATATCATGTGCATACATTAGTCTAGTGATTAAACCACCATATGGAAGTATCATATCTTTCATCGATAATTTAATCATGTTCTGCTATATCAAGTATCGAAAATAGATATCATGTCCTACCATAATCCAATACATCCTTCCTAATTTTATTTGACTAACTTCATCATGATGGTGTTGTTTTGGAAGTAAAATACTTATTATGATGTGATGAAGCACTTCTATATTAAAGGGTAGCAAATGTTCACAACTCTTTGGGATGATATACAAATTTGGGCTTCCAAAAATAATACCTAAGGCTTCCGAGTATGTGATTTCAATTGAATCTATGTCCCATTATCCTCTAAAGTAGCAACCTTTTTTTTTCTAAAGAATTCCTATAAGGTTGTAAATTATGCTATCCATAATAGGTATGTGATGCCTTAAGAGGTAAGTCGACACCTTATCATCTTCATCCACATGTAAATTGTTATAAAATAATCGAATAAGTCTAGGATAAATTGGTTTACTAATTTGTAAAATGGGAAGGACATCAAAGTTTGCAAACCATTAAATTGGCTCGAAATCCCCTAACTCTTCTAAATCTACATGTTTTCAGTTGTGTACATTTCTAAATTCAAAGGTTGAAAATTTAAGTGCATGCTCATTGGAATCAAAGAGTATAGGGTTATAGGTTTCATCAAATCTCCTCTTTCCTTTATCCTTTGAGGATCTTTTAGGTACCATAGAACTACATGCATTAATAATGAATAAACAGCATGATCAAGCAACAAATCAAGGGAGAAGTTTCAAGAATTACCCTTGTAGTAAACGATAAGAGGGTTAAGATCGATCCTAAGATTTGTAGAAGAAATAGGCTCTCTTGAGTTTCTAGAGGGACAGAAGAGGAAATGAAGGTGGAGAGACACTTAGAGAGGTAGAGGAGTAATTGGGGGCGGTTCTACCACCAACCCTAAAAGGCCCTTTTATAGGGTAGGGTCTCAGGCAGTGCTACCACCAACTGGGTAGTGCTACCGCCTAGGGACAGCGTGCCTTGGTAGTGCTATCGCTAGTGCACTACCTTTGGCTGATTTTGGACTATAATTTTTTTTCATCACTTGACCATTTAAGCTTCCTCATTTAACATCTACCTTATAGTGATGTTAACATTTAACATTCGAATAAATCATCAAGCAATCAATCAAGTGAGTTAACATTATTTACATCATTCAAATCACTTTTTGTTTATCAATCAGAGCAAACTTTTCATTTCGTTTGAGAAGTGTAACCCATTAAATTTCTTTTTCAATAGTAATTCAGTCATATCATGAGAAATACAAATTATAAAGCAAGAAAATTATACATAGTGAAATTTAATGTCATAATCATCAAAAGGTTTAGTAACATAAATTGGTTTGGTTAAATATTTTCCTTAGTCAATAAGACGAATCAAAAGAGAGTAGTTAATAAAAAGTCTAAAATTATCTTAATTCTTGAATGTCAAGGGAAAGAATTAAGAATAGTTTGGATAAATATTTTTGAGAATCATAAAAATTTGAATACCAATATATTATTTCATATAAGTGAAATCAAAGTCATCATCAAAATCACTTCTCGAGAAATCTAACAAAGACAATTTAGATAATTTCTTAGCTAGTGTCCTTTAGCCTTAATACTAGTATGCTCTAGCATCATTATTCAAAATCGAATGTTAACGTATAACTAACCAAAAAGGTTCATCAACATGTTTCAATCATTAAGTAATCAAAAAAATGATCTTTCATTGTTGTTTTAGCTAGTGAGCTTAGCGAATTGAGTCGGATCTCCAATTATGTGCCTTAAGTGTCCACTATCAAGGTATCATCTCTTGCTCCTAGCTTGTGATTGTAAACATATTTATAAGAAATGAAATTTTCTTTTAGGTACCCATTTGACTTTGGGTGCCTTATTAATCAATCTACCTAACTTATCATTTTGCATTGAGTCATTTATTATTCTTTTGGGACCCAAATTAACTTATGTGGATTATACCTCTTAAATGAATATTTATGAGCATAATGTTCAAATTTGCAACAAAAGTTGCATTTGCTATGAGGTGAAACATGCAAAGTTGGGTCTTTAACAAAGATGGTTGACTTTTGGTTAATGTTACTCATAAAGTCAATTCTATCCCTTATTAGCAAGGATCATGTTTAAAGATTTGTTTCTTATTTTAAATTTTTCTAAGGTTTCATATAGTAGTAAATTTTCTTTTTGAGTGCTCTAAATCTTCACATTTAGTGTAAAGAAGCAATATCTCATTATTATGCTCAATCTTTAATCTATCCAATTCATTAACAAGAGAGGCATACTCCTTTTTTAATAATTAATATTTTTTACTAATTAATTTACATTCATCAAATAATTCATGAAAAGTGTTCAACAATTCATCAAAGGATAAATGAACTTCAATTGAATTATTTACCTCGTCGTCAAGCATAATTAATGCGTAGTTAGCAACTTCCTTGGTAGTTGGCTCCTTATCTTCGGATATGCTCAAATTGTTCTAAGTAGCTTTGAGTACTTTTTTCTTTTTCGATTGCTTCTTCTTCATTTAGGGACATGTACTTTGAAGTGCCCTGGCTTCTTGCATTCGTAACAAATTATTTAGTTTTTTTAATTCATTTTTATTTTTAGTATCATGTTTAGTTTTGTTTCTTTCTATAATTTTTTTTAAATTTTCTTATTAGAAGTGCCAAGTCATCATCATCATCATCACTTGAGTTTTCTCTTAAGTGGTCTTCTTGAGTTCTAAGTGTCAAATCCTTCATGTTCCTTGAAAGGTTGTTCTCAAGTTCTTCATGTGCATTGCATATCATTTCGTAGGTCATTAAAGACCCGATAAGTTCTTTGAGCGAAAAGTTGTTCAAGTCTTTGGTTTCTTGAATTGTCGTTACTTTAGGATCCTAACTCTTTAGAAGGGATCTTAATATCTTATTAGCAAGTTCAAAATTGGAACAACTTTTACCAAGTGCTTTAGAACATTAACGACATATGTAAACCAAGTGTACATATATCCAATGATCTCGCTTAGTTTCATATGAAATAATTCATAACTATGAACCAAAAGATTAATTTTTGACTCCTTAACCCTACTTGTGCCTTCATGTGTGATTTCAAGTGTATGCTAAATATCATAAGTTGTTTCACAAATAGAAACTCAATTGAATTCATTTTTATTTAAGACACAAAATAAAGTATTCATAGCTTAGCGTTTAAAGAGAAAGTCTTCTTCTCCAAATCATTTCATTCGTTCATTGGAAAAGAAGACTTTTGAAATCCATTTTTAATGATATTCCATAATTCGAAATCCATAGAAATCAAGAAAATTCTTATTCTAGTTTTCCAATACATGTAATCCATCCCATTGAACATAGGAGGACGTATGATAGAATGATCCTCTTGATTACTAGGAAAAGCTATCTCTTTTGGGTTTTAAACCAAATTGAGAGTAACCTTGCTCTGATACCAATTATAAGGATCAATGCCAAATTGAGAGTAACTTTACTTGAAATGAATGTAATGTAATGAAAATAGCCAAGTAATGAAAATAAACAGCAAGGAAAGAACACACCGGATTTATAGTAGTTCGATCGTTGTGACTTACATCCACTTCTGATTCCTCCTCTATCGAGGTCATCAGCTTTCACTATTGATCTCCCTTCAATGGGTGAAGATCAATCACCCCTTTTACATATCTCTTCACCTTTTAATAGGTTCAGGAGTCAACCTTTTTACAATTTGCTCACTTCTCCTTATACAGATTTCTAAGCTAGAACTAGTGGAGGTTAACTCTGAAAATTACAATAATGTTTCCATAATGATCTTAGTTTTTTTGTTCACTTTTTGTGCTCCACAAGTAGAAAATTGTGGGTATTTATAGGCCTTAATTGGCTTCAAAAATGGAGACAAAAAATGTCTCATCCTTGATTTTTAGGGTACTAGCGGTACCACCGCTTGTGCTGGGCGGTACCAACGCTAATACTTTCTGACACTAGATGGTACCACCGCCCCCATCTAGCAGTACTATCGCTAAACAAAGTCTCGACTATTAGACTCAGGCGTTACCACTGCCTAATAGCATTAACTATCAACAGTACCACTACCCAGACCTCCTGGAAGACTGAGCCCTAGGCGGTTCCACCACCCAGTTCTAACAGTGTCATCGCTAGAAAGGTCCATATTACTATTTCGACCATTAGTCTAGCCTAAACCAATCCTGATTTAGGCCCAATTGGCACATAATTAAGTTAGTGGGATTACCTCTCAATCCTAACTCAAACTAAGTCCTAACTATGATATTTAAGACATTAACAAAGTAAATTAAGTCCAGTAGGTCAAATATTCTTCCAACGAAATCCCGGCAAGCTTCCAGTGATCTTCCGATGAACTTCTAACGGACTCTTGGCGATCTTCCAGCGAACTCTCAGCAAGCTTTTGAACTCTCAACGATCTTCACGACAAACTCCGACAAGCTTCTCAGTGAGCTCTAATGAACTTCTGATGAACTTCTCGGTGAACTCTCAATAAACTTCTCAGCAAGCTCACGATGAACTTCTCGACAAACTCCGGCAAAACTCCCAACGAACTTCTCGATGAACTCCTAACAAGCTCTCAGACTCTCGACGAATCGTTTGATCTTTGACTCCGGCACAACATATACTTTATGTCTTGTTCATTATCATAGTTAATTCTATAATATTTTTCTCAACATATGGATTGGATCAATAATTTGTCAATTGATTTCATCATCAAAATTTGAGTTTTAATAGGGAGATCATATATCCCTTAATTCTTGTTGATCCGTGAGGGAGGATGAAGTCAAGCATCCTCATCTCTAGTGATGATCCACATAGCATAAGTGGTGAAGTCGCTCCTCAACGAGAGAGAATAATAGGAGGTGGCAACCAAGAAAACTCTAGCCTATAAGCCTTTGTTTTCCTCCTATTTATAGAGATCCTCTATCAACTTAACCCTAATGAATCCTGTCATATTAGGTACTGAATCTCCATCCAGTTGTTGGGAAATCTATGGTGACATTATATGTGCAGTGGAAGAACAGAAACAAAAATCACAGATTTTTCACAGAAAAAAAGGTTCTTATCGTCGTGCAAAAATTGATGCACAAAAACCCACGAAATCAAAAAACTACACGTAAAAAAATTACTTATGGAGATCATATATCCCTGAATTCCTACAGTTCTATAGGACCGGATGAAGGAGTTTAAATGTCCTCCTCTCTAATAATAATCCACACATTATGGGCTGCGATGATGCTCCTCAAATCGTTGCCCAAATCTCCTCGCAACGCGTACTACGAGATCAAGAAGGGGCCCTTGTTGTCCACATGCCCAAAACTGGGACTACTGGTTGAGGAGGAGAGGGGGAAGAGAGTAGGAGGTGACTGTCAAAAAAACCTTAGCTTATGGGCCTTTAGTTCCCTCATATCTTGAACTTTTAAATTTGTAAGTTCGACGTCAAAGAATGGAATACTCATACAAGATATCTTTGGTATCTCAAGTCTGAGGATCAAACACATGATTGGGACTACAGAATCGCTGTCTGACTTTAGGTATCATTAACCATCCAACATTCTGTAAGCGAATCAATCAATGAACTCATTCTTCAATAAGCACCTACATTGTATTCTTAGCGTCCCCACACGAGTAGTTATGAGACCAATCGCCTCCATCATATGGACGGGTATACAGTACACCAGTCTATCCGGTTATCTTGATATTTCTCTCGAGTAATTTATGACCAAGATTATTTATGGTCTGTGTTTAAAGATGAATTTAAATCATTATCGTGATTCCTATTACACAGATCCAAAATTTTCATAATATATATCTAAATAATATAAAAAATATCAATAATCATAAATATAAAAATTTACATATATCATCACTCAAGTCATTTGGGCACCTATAAGTCACACAAATATGCCTAGATAGTCACCAAATGTTGTTCTTTCACCGAAGATGGAAATAAAACATGTATCACACGGAACAAATGTGATGCAAGCCTCACTATCAACTACAGCAGCCTAATCGATGGTTTCCACCGTGTTCACCTACCATGCAACGTATGCTACCGTGAGGCGGAAGATATTGTCCTGAGGTGAGAAGACGAGGATGGAGAAGATTACAGTCGACGTCGTCCATGTCAATGGCATCATCTTCTTTGACGTGCATCACCCATATCCCAGCGAAACTAGACGTTGCGTGTTGAAGACGGAGAGCGAAGTGGTCCGGCCGGCGATTTTGAAAAGAGATCGGCGTTCAAGAGGAAGACTAAACGTGGTGTTACTTGTCAAACCTACTGTATGTAATCTGACTCCTTCAATCTTTAGTCATAGATTACTCTTCGCTCATTTTTTTTTAATCTCACATACATAAATATTTTCGATAATAATTACTTAAATTTATCATGCTAAGTCTCATTAATTGTATATGATTCATTTTAATCTATAAATCTGATGAAAATTCACTTATTGATTGATGATTCAAAAATTTTGTTTGAGATATTCTTACATCTAAAAGACTCAACTTTGAATTGAGGATTTGAAATCTTATTTAATGTTAATATCTAAAATATTAGTATGATGATACGAACATACTTACCTTTTTAAGAGAGTCTAAAATATCGTCTAATATGATAAATATGATATATGCACGATGATGACATAGCCAATGCTCTATAAAGACACTTCCTCCTCCAGCGTCGTGCTCATCTCACTTCTCAATCTTTGCCAAGTATAACACGTCTCTTGTCCATCCACCAACCTAGTCAAGTCATGGCTCCGTCCCCACACAGCTCCTCTCCTTTCCACCACCTCCTCGTCTTCTTCCTCCTCTTCGCCGCTGCCACGGCCTTCCCCGTCACCTCCGAGTTCGAACTCGGCATCCAGAAGAGAATCCACTTCCGCGTCTACTTCCACGAGACCTTTCTCGGCCCCGACAACACCACCGTCACCGTGGTGAACATGAGCCTGCCCTACACCTTCGGGGACATCGTCATCTTCGACGCCGTGCTGAGGGCCGGCCCCGACGAAAGCTCGACCTTCCTCGGAAGGGCGCAGGGCGCGGGCTTGGGCGTATCAAAGCAGGAGAAGGTGTTTCTGTTACCGATGGTGCTGGTGTTCACGGCGGGGGAGTTCGTCAACAGTACTCTCACGGTGATCGGGAGACAGGACGCGTCCGGGAACTCGGAGCGGGCCATCGTGGGAGGGACGGGGGTGTTCCAGTACGCATGGGGGAAGCTGGTGACCGAGACGGTGTCGTACTCTGTCGCGAAGCTCGTCGTCGCCCACGACGTGTACGTCGTCTACTACAACGACCTCCATCTCACTGCCACCGCATAATTACGAGACGTTGCCGTCACCGAAGCTTAAGAATCTCCGCCTATGGCGTTACACCGCTGTATATATATATATATGTGTGTGTTTACTTGTCACTTTGTACTTTATCTTTTTCTTAAAATAAATAAAAACTGTGTTTATGTGAACGTGAGAACGTGTCATTGTCGCATATAATTTAATGTAATTAAAGCATTGGACATGGAAGCAAATATAAGAACGCACAAACGACGTTCAGCTTTTTGTATGACGCAATTAATATGTAATTACGACATCATACTTTGTCATGGATCTCTAATCTTTCGACACTACACTAAACGCAGAGAAGGAATAACTGGAGATATTATTTGTATTTTTCACAATATGATCATCCAAGTTACACGGATACAAATTTATTTACTAAATGTTAAAGTCACTATTTAAATAAGATCATTCTAATTAAGTTTTATAAGAGATCTAACACATGCACATCCGAATGTCATCATCATAATTTATTTTTCGGAATCTTTACATTTGCCACAAACTATAATCACCATAATACAAATGAATTACATCAAATTCCAAATAAATCACGTGCTTCGACAAAATGACATGTATGTATTCCTCCCATCAACATGGTCATTCATTTGTTCATTCAATTTTTTAAGTTAATTTATTTATTAAAAAATCTTTCACATGTTGTAATTATTAATATAAAATTTGATTGTCTAATACAAAGAATGAATTGAATCTAACTATGGTTCTCAATAGAGTCTATCACAAATGAGTTCAATATTAAGAACACTAAATAATTGAGTCGAGATCTTGTAAAATAATATCGAGAGCATGCATGACAAAGGTCGTCTAATGTTTGACTTAACAAATAAATTCGAAAACCTAGTAAGTGTTGAATCTATTAAGAGTAAATAGTGATCTCTTAGAGGTGATGTATCCAGGAATTTTTATACTATGGTGATCGATTATGAGACGAAGAGATACGGTGAAATATTAGGGATAGTTACACATATCATTCAACTCTGAATTCATCGAATTCAAGAATCACAAGATAATAATTGCATCAGTTTAAGTCTGAACAACCGATATAAGTACCTCAAATAGACAAGGTTAGTTATTATTAACCTAAGTAAATATATATTTATTGATATTTCCATAAATAATATAATTTTTTATTTTTTTCTTATTTTAAATATCAACGCACCTACCCAAAATTATAATATCTTAATTACTTATTTGATATTTAGAGCACTTAGATCTTTATGAATAATGCCGTAGGGACAATGACCTATGGGGACCACCTATTATTGGTGAGTATGGAGAAATAAACAAAGATATGATGTATTTTTTATTATGCACATAGTTATATTATTATATTATATATAATATATTAGTAAATAATAATATAAATATAAATAACATATCTGAGAATTGAATCTAATGTTTATAACTCTTACATTTTTTAATTAACCACTAGACTAATAATATGTTTATTTTTTAATATATTTAAAAATTCTCACATAAAGTCACACAAGTCGATAAAGAAATGCATTGTGTGATGGGGCAACTAAGTGGGAGAGATTCCACACAGATTGGGTCAACTATTATTTAGAACCTACGGAGACTTAGATCTTTATGAATAATGCCGTAAGGACAATGACTTATGGGGACCACCTATTATTGGTGAGTATGGAGAAATAAACAAAGATATGATGTATTTTTTATTATGCTCATGATTATATTATTATATTATATATAATATATTAATAAATAATAATATAAATATTAATTACATATTCGATAATCGAATGTAATACTTATGACTCTAACATTTTTTAATTAACCACTAGACTAATAATATGTTTTATTTTTTTATATATATTTAAAAAAATTTCACATAAAGCTACATAGGTTGATAAAGAAGTGCATTGTGTGATGGGACAACTAAGTATGAGAGATTCCATACAGTTTGGGTCAACTATTATTTAGAACCCATAGAGACTTAGATCTTTATAAATAATGTCGTAGGGACAATGGCCTATGGGGACCACCTATTATTGGTGAGTATGGAGAAATAAACAAAGATATGATGTATTTTTTATTATACGCATGGTTATATTATTATATTATATATAATATATTAGTAAATAATAATGTAAATATTAATTACATATTCGATAATCGAATCTAATACTTATAACTCTAACATTTTTTAATTAACCACTAGACTAATAATATGTTTTATTTTTTATATATATTTAAAAAAATTTCACATAAAGCTACATAGGTTGATAAAGAAGTGCATTGTGTGATGGGGTAACTAAGTGGGAGAGATTCCATACAGATTGGGTAAACTATTATTTAGAACCCACGGAAACTTAGATCTTTATGAATAATGTCGTAGGGACAATGATCTATGGGGACCACCTATTATTGGTGAGTATGGAGAAATAAACAAACATATGATGTATTTTTTTATTATGCGCATGGTTATATTATTATATTATATATAATATATTAGTAAATAATAATATAAATATTAATTACATATTCGATAATCGAATGTAATACTTATGACTCTAACATTTTTTAATTAACCACTAGACTAATAATATATTTTATTTTTTTATATATATTTAAAAAAAATTCACATAAAGCTACATAGGTTGATAAAGAAGTGCATTATGTGATGGGGCAACTAAGTGGGAGAGATTCCATACAGATTGGGTCAACTATTATTTAGAACCCACAGAGACTTAGATCTTTATGAATAATGTCGTAGGGACAATGACCTATGGGGACCACCTATTATTGGTGAGTATGGAGAAATAAACAAAGATATGATATATTTTTTATTATGCACATGGTTATATTATTATATTATATATAACATTTTAGTAAATAATAATATAAATATAAATTACATATCTGAGAATTGAATCTAATGCTTATAACTCTAACATTTTTTTAATTAACCACTAGACTAATAATATGTTTATTTTTTAATATATTTAAAAATTCTCACATAAAGCCACACATGTCGATAAAGAAATGCATTGTGTGATGGGGCAACTAAGTGGGAGAGATTCCACACGGATTGGGTCAACTATTATTTAGAACCCACGGAGACTTAGATCTTTATGAATAATGCCGTAGGGACAATGACATATGGGGACCATCTATTATTGGTGAGCATGGAGAAATAAACAAAGATACGATATATTTTTTTATTATGCACATGGTTATATTATTATATTATATATAATATATTAGTAAATAATAATATAAATATTAATTACATATTCGATAATCGAATGTAATACTTATAACTCTAACATTTTTTAATTAACCACTAGACTAATAATATGTTATATATATATTTCACATAAAGCTACATAAGTTGATAAAGAAGTGCATTGTGTGATGGGGCAACTAAGTGGGAGAGATTCCACACAGATTGGGTCAACTATTATTTAGAACCCACGGAGACTTAGATCTTTATGAATAATGCCGTAGGGACAATGACTTATGGGGACCACCTATTATTGGTGAGTATGGAGAAATAAATAAAGATATGATGTATTTTTTTATTATGCGCATGGTTATATTATTATATTATATATAATATATTAGTAAATAATAATATAAATATTAATTACATATTCGATAATCGAATGTAATACTTATGACTCTAATATTTTTTAATTAATCACTAGACTAATAATATGTTTTATTTTTTTATATATATTTAAAAAAAATTCACATAAAGCTACATTGTGTGATGGGGCAACTAAGTGGGAGAGATTTCACACAGATTGGGTCAACTACGCACATCGAAAAGCAACATGGCATGCATTGGCATTTGACGATCCTTTAATATAAAAGACCTTACATAATAATGATGAACTTTGGCAACCAATCACACCTTTGATATGTGTTGGGAAAAAACATGTTAATGCGGAATAATACTTTTTCTTCTTTGTGTATCAAAATGAGTTCCTCGTCAAAAATACCAACTTGATATTAAAAGCAAGTATTAACCAGAACAATATTAATAGCAGAATAACTGATCAATCACAGGTGAGACCGAATTTTAACGTGAAAAACTCAATGCGAGAAAAACCATGGGACCACAGTCCACTTCAAACTCCCACTATCACCAATAATGATTACAGGATTGCAATATATTCTCTCTAAAATAACAAGAGGATTATAATAACATCAAGATCAGATATCTTGGCTCAACAATAGTGTATCATCATCATATGATGGATCTCATCTAAGAAAAACTTTAGATCTCACCAAATAAACATAATAGGAAAGCACCTTAGAAAGGATAAACCATAGATCGTGACCGTTAGGATTATAGAGTTTACTACAAGGATTCTCCATGTCAAATCTGGGTCAAAACTGACGAAGTTTGATCACCGATCGTCAAGCAAAAAACTCAGAATCCTAGTTTTCTTCTTTCCTCTTCTCTCTCTTCCCTTTCTCTCACTGTGCCGCACGCTGCACGTCACACGCCGCTCGCTACACACCGCTGCAGTCTCTGTTGTTCTCTGTTTCCTCAACTGCACTGTTTAAAAGAAACCCTATCTAATTAATTAACTGATTTGGGCTCGGGCCCAATTATCTAGTCCAAGCCCACCTATGGGTTGGACCCAACAATTCTCCCCCTCCAGCTCATATGGTGGGCTGTACTAAGCCCGCTCTTCGCCTACAAGCTTCAAGCTTCTCCTTAGACAAAGACTTTGTCAACATGTCTGATCCATTCTCATTGGTATACACTTTTTCCAACTGTAATTCTTTCATCTCAAGCACATCACGAATCCAATGGTATCTCACATCAATATGCTTGGATCTAGAATGGTATGTTGAATTCTTGGAGAGGTGAATGGCACTCTGACTATCACAGTAAACAGTATATTCTTCCTGTTTCAAGCCCAATTCCTGTAGAAACTTTTTCATCCATAAAGCTTCCTTACAGGCTTCAGTAATAGCTATGTATTCTACTTCTGTAGTTGATAGAGCAACACATTTCTGTAACTTAGATTACCAAGAGACTGCTCCCCCTACAAATGTCATCAAGAATCCCGAAGTGGACTTTCTGGAATCAGTATCACCAGCCATGTCTGTATCTGTGTACCCTTCTAACACAGGTTCACCACTACCAAAACATAAACACAACCTGGAAGTATCTCTTAGATATCTTAATATCCATTTTACTGCTGCCTAATATTCTTTTCCAGGATTAGAGAGAAATCGGCTAACAACTCCAACTGCATAAGCTATATCTGGCATAGTACAAACATAGCATACATCAGACTACCTACTGCAGATGAGTAAGGCACTCTGGACATTTCTTCTTTTTCTTTCTCACTTGTCGGATATTGTTTTGGTGAGCTTAAAATGACTGCAAGTGGAGAATAAACTGCTTTGGCTTTACTCATATTGAATCTTTCAAGAACCTTCTCAATGTAGGTCTCCTGAGATAACCAAATCTTTCCTTTCTTTCTATCACGAAGAATCTTCATGCTAAGTATTTGTTTCACCGATCCCAAGTCTTTCATAGCAAAAGACTTACTTAACTCTCTTTTAAGTTTTTCAATTTTATCGACATCATGACCAATAATCAAGATATCATCAACATATAGCAGGAGAATAATGAAATCATCATCATCAAAACTTCTTTGTAAACACACAATGATCAGATGTGGTTCTATTATACCCTTGGCTTATCATAAAGGAATTAAACTTCTTGTACCACTGTCTGGGTGCCTATTTGAGACCATATAAACTTTTTCTTAGCTTGCACACTAGATTTTCTTTTCCCTTGACTTTGAAGCCTTCTGGTTGCTCCATATAAATTTCTTCTTTTAGATCACCATGAAGAAATGCAGTTTTCACATCAAGTTGCTCAACTTCTAAATCCAGCAGGCAGCTAAACCAAGAACAACTCGGATAGATGATATTTTCACCACAGGAGAATATTTCTTCAAAGTCAATACCTTTCTTCTGACTGAATCCCTTCACAACTAGTCGTGCCTTGTATCTTTGTTATGAGCTATTATTTTCAGTCTTCAATCTGTAAACTCATTTATTTTTGAGAGTTTTCTTCTCTTTAGGCAACTTTACCAAGTTATAGGTGTGGTTCTCAAGCAAGGATTTCATCTCTTCTTGCATGGCTTTAACCCACTCATTCTTGTGCTCATGTAGAACAGCTTCCTGATAAGTTTCTGGCTCTCCCCTATCAGTAAGCATAACATACTCATGTGGATGATATCTTGTAGATGGTTGTCGCTCTCTTATGGATCTTCTCAATGGAATCTCAACTGGTGGTGGAGGTGTTTGCTCAGTTGGTTCAACTTCATCAACTGTAGGAGTATCATCACTAACATTCTCACCACATTCTTCTTCTTCATCTCCCCCATGATCATCATGAACTATAGGTGGAGGAACTGAACCTAAACTCCAAGGAATATAAACAGAGGTTTATGGCTTCTCAACATTATCATCATTATTAAATAATTGGTCTTCAAGAAACACAACATACCTGCTTCTAACAGTCTTCTTGTTCACTGGATCCCATAATATGTACCCAAACTCTTCATGACTATATCCCAAGAAAATACATGCCTTTGCCTTATTATCAAGCTTGGATCTCTCATCTTTGGGAATATGTACAAATGCTTTGCACCCAAAGACTCTCAAATGATCATAAGATATATCTTTCCCTTTCCATACTCTCTCTGAAACATCACCTTACAGAGGAACTTATGGAGAAAGATTTATTAGGTCAACTGTAGTTCTCATAGCCTCCCCCCAAAATGACTTAGATAACTTGGCGTGAGAAAACATACACCTAATCCTTTCTTCAATAGTTCTGTTCATCCTTTCTACCACACCATTCTGCTGAGGAGTTTTTGGAACTGTTTTCTTAAGCTTGATACCATGAAACCTGCAATAATTCTCAAAAGGACCCCTGTACTCGCCACCATTATCTGCTCGAACACTCTTTAGCTTTTTGCCAGTTTCTCTTTCAACACTGACATAAAATTCTTTGAAGACATCGAGTACCTGGTCTTTAGATTTCAAAGCAAAAGCTCAAACTTTTCTAGAATGATCATCAATAAAAGTAACAAAATAAAGAGCACCTCCAAGAGTTCTAGTTTGCATAGTACAGACATCAATATGAACTAAATCAATAATATTTGATCTTCTAGATGGTGGATTTATATGAAATGCAACTCTATGTGTTTTTCCAACTAAGCAATGATCACAAGATTTAAGAGATGTACCTTGCAACTCTGGTAAGAACTATTTTCTAGCAAGAGTTTGAAGTCCCTTCTCGCTGATATGACCAAGCCTCTTATGCCAAAGATCTATGCTTTCACCCTTTTGAATTGCATTAATCTCTCCTTTGTGTAGCTTAGCTTCCATAATATAAAAAGAGTTCAACTTCTTTCCTCTCGTCACAACTAGAGAACCTTTAGTGAGCTTCCATTTACTTTCACCAAAGTAATGTGTAAATCCCTCATCATCAAGTCTGCCTGTAGATATCAAATTCAGACGAATATCTGGAACATGTCTAACATCTTTGAGTATCAATTTGCTCCCAGTACTGGTCTCTAAGCAAATATCTCCAATACCCACAATCTTGGATGTACCATTGTTTCCCATTCTAACATTACCAAAATCACCAACAGTGTAGTATCTGAATAAATCATCATGAGAAGTAACATAGAATGAAGCACCATAGTCAATTACCCAGTTACTGTCCTGAGCTGCAAGACTAACACATCCATCATCACAAATAGTAATGATATCACCTTCAGCAGCAATTATATTGGTCTCTTTCTCATTTTTCTTCCTTTCATTCTGTTCTCGCTTCTAAAACTTACACTCTTTCTTCATATAACCTGGCCTGTTGCAGTGGAAATACCTGATATCTCTTTTAGACTTGGATCTTTCTCTATAGCCATGTGGATTTCTACTGTGATTTCTTCCACGTCTTTCATGTTTTTTAGTAACAAGTGCACCAGAAGAAGATTCTCCTTGTTCTTTTCTTCTGGCATCTTCATTCAGTAAACTATCTTTAACCATGTCTATAGTTAGAGTCCCCTCTGGCGTGGAGTTACAAATTGTCACCACATACGTTTCCTAACTTTCTGGTAAAGAGCTGAGAAGTAGCAATCCCTGCATTTCATGATCTATATTCATTTTCATAGCAACCAACTTGTTTGCAAGACTCTGAAATAGGCTTATGTGCTCAACAATATTGTCATCATCTTTATACTTCAAATTAACAAGCCTTCTAAGGAGAGAAATTCTATTTCCCACTGTCTTTTTCGCAAACAGATTTTCTAGCTTTTGCCAAACAATATCAGCTCTGGTTTCATCAGAAATATGATCATGCAGATATATCCATTCATCTTCTAATATAAGTAATAGCTTTCCTATGTTGGACCTCTCATTCCTCCTCTTCCATAGTAGAGGGTTTTTCTTTAACTTTGATGGGCTTATACAAATCTTTACAATAGAGCAAGTCTTCCATCATACGCCTCCAAGTGGAATAATTTGATGAGTTCAATTTAATCATACCATCTAATTCTTTCATTTCAATCACACAAGAAAACACTAGTAGCAAATAACAACCTAGTGCTCTGATACCACTTGTTGGGAAAAAACCTGTTAATGCGGAATAATACTTTTCCCTCTTTGTGTATCAAAATAGGTTCCTCATCAAAAATACCAACTTGATATTAAAAGCAAGTATTAACCAGAATAATATTAATAGCAGAATAACTGATCACACAGGTGAGACCGAATTTTAACGTGGAAAACCCAATGCGGGAAAAACCACAGGACCGTAGTCCACTTCAAACTTCCACTATCACCAATAATGATAACAGGATTGCAATATGTTCTCTCTAAAATAACAAGAGGATTACAATAACATCAAGATCAGATATCTTGGCTCAACAATAGTGTATCATCATCATATGATGGATCTCATCTAAGAAAAACTTTAGATCTCACCAAATAAATATAACAGGAAAACACCTTAGAAAGGATAAACCGTAAATCGGCACCGTTAGGATTATAGAGTTTACTGCAAGGATTCTCCACGTCAAATCTGGGCCAAAACTGACGAAGTTTGGTCACCGATCGTTAAACAAAAAACTTAGAATCCTAGTTTTCTTCTTTTCTTTTTTTTTCTTTTCCCTTTCTCTCACTGTGCCGCACGCATGCCACGTTTGCCGTCGCATCACGTCGCCATTTGCACACCGCTGCGAGTGTCTCGCTTTATTCTCTGTTTCCTCAACTACACTGTTTAAAAGAAACCCTATCTAATTAATTAACTGATTTGGGCTCAGATACAATTATCTGGTTCAAACCCACCTATGGACAACAATATGTGAAGGATTCTGTAGATGTGATTCACATGGAAACATTCGCATGCATTATGTCATCCCATCCTTTTTGTTTTTCGTCTCGTGATGATATAATGGTAAAAATAAACATAAGTTTAGGATATTAAAATTAAAATATATATATATATATTTTAACAGGAGCGAATATATATATTAAAATTCACATAAAATTGAATGTATATACATATAGATAGAGAAAGAGAACACATTATGTGAGCTTTTCTTTGCTGGAAAAGAGATTTGCATTTGATTACTGACGCGTGTTTCAATGATTACTGCAAAGCAAAAGATGGTCGATGTCCCACTTAAGTCACGAATGACTTGATTCGCGAGCGAAGGTTTTGCATCGCACCGTCGGCCATTAAGTGGAGTGGTGAGGCAGCGATCACGCATGCGAACCAACACCTAATTTCCACATGTCAACAACTCAAGACTCCTACATCTGTGTTGAAACACATAGAGAAAGATAAATGTCATCGATGTGGTTGGTTAAGTAAAAGGCAAATTGATGAGCTACAGTTGACACTTGCAGAAGGCGCCACACTATCCTAATCGGCCACTGCTGGCAACCATCATCGATCTCTCAGTTACCCATCTCCATTGCTCGAGATCATCTATATTACTTCCATCTTCCATCTCCGAGTGCCATGGTGTGTACGTGGCTATCATCTTCCCTACGCGGAGACCTTCGCCTGTAAGAGTAATATTGGCCTGAGTATTTTATGTAGACATGATAATGAGATTTGGATGAAAGTTGGCATTTGTTGACGACGCATGGCACAGACATTATTCTATAAATACAAGTTCCAGATCCAGCGTTGTACCCACCTCACTTCGATCCTTGTGTCATCCTACCCATGGCTTCATCCCCACACAGCTCCTCTCATCTCTACTTCCTCCTCGTCTTCTTCCTCCTCCAGGCTGCTGCCACGGCCATCCCGATCGCCTCCGAGTTCGAACTCCGCCGGAAGAGCACAGTAAATTATTACATGACTGCAAGAATCACAGTCATGCAGTGAGCAAAATTTGTAGTTCTTTCAGAATTAGGTTACACGACAAAGGTGGAAAAAAACACGTGTATCACATGGAATAAATGTGATGGAAGCCTCACCATCAACTACAGCATCGAGAAAGGACGGTGTGCGGAGGAAACCAACGCCCGATCAACCTATGATGCCGTCGGGTCGAAGGTCCCGTTCTAGGAAGAGAAGATGTGGAGGAGAAGACTGCAGTCGACAACAATCATGGCAATGGCTTCATCTTCTTTGACGTTGCGTGTCGAAGGCGGAGAGCGAAGTGGGCCGGCCGGCGATTTTGGAAAGCGACCGGTGCTCGAGAGGAAGGCTAAACGTGGTGTTGCTTGCCAACATAGATCCGGCAAACATGACTTGATTATTCTTTTCATTAAGCTTGGATCAAATCTATTGTATGCAATCGGACTCCTTCAATCTTTAGTCATAGATGACCCTTGGCTGAATATTTTCAGTCTGATGAAAATTCACTCATCGAAGATTGATGTTTCAAAAACTTGTCTGAGATATTCTTGCATCTAAAAGACTTATGTATCAAAGATTAATGATTCAAAATCTTATTTAATTTTAATCTCTATGTGATGATGTGTACACACATTTTTACCGATGATAAATATGATATGTGCGATGATGAAATAGCCATAAGCCGATGCTCTATAAATACACTTTCCCTCCTCCAGCGTTGTGCTCATCTCACTTCTCAATCTTTGCCAAGGATAACACATTCCTTGTCCATCCACCAACCTAGTCAAGTCATGGCTCCGTCCGCACACAGCTCCTCTCCTTTCCACCACCTCCTCGTCTTCTTCCTCCTCTTCGCCGCTGCCACGGCCTTCCCCGTCACCTCCGAGTTCGACCTCGGCATCCAGAAGAGAATCCACTTCCGCGTCTACTTCCACGAGACCTTTATCGGCCCCGACAACACCACCGTCACCGTGGTGAACATGAGCCTTCCCTACACCTTCGGGGACATCGAGATCTTCGACGCCGTGCTGAGGGCCGGCCCCGACGAAAGCTCGACCTTCCTCGGAAGGGTGCAGGGCGCGGGCTTCCGCGTATCAAAGCAGGAGGAGGTGTTGCTGTTACCGCTGGTGCTGGTGTTCACGGCAGGGGAGTTCGTCAACAGTACTCTCACGGTGATCGGGAGACAGGACTCGTCCGGGAACTCGGAGCGGGCCATCGTGGGAGGGACGGGGGTGTTCCAGTACGCATGGGGGAAGCTGGTGACCGAGACGGTGTCGTACTCTGTCGTGAAGCTCGTCGTCGCCTACGACGTGTACGTCGTCTACTACAACGACCTCCGTCTCAGTGCAATCGCATGATTACGAGACGTCGCCGTCACTGAAGCTTAATACATGACACGAATAATCTCCGCCTATGGCGTTACACCGCTGTCTATAAATATATATATATATATATATATATATATATATATATGTTTACTTGTCACTTTGTACTTTATCTTTTTCCTTATAATAATAAAAACTGTGTTTATGTGAACATGAGAACGTGTCGTTGTCGCATATAATTTAATGTAATTAAAGCATTGGACGTGGAAGCAAATATAAGAACGCACAAACGACGTTTCAGCTTTTTGTATGACGCAATTAATATGTAATTACGACATCATACTTTGTCATGGATCTCTAATCTTTCGACACTACACTAAATGCAGTTGAATTTTAGCTACTGCAGAGAAGGAATAACTTGAAATATTATTTGTATTTTTCACAATATGATCATCCAAGTTACATGGATACAAATTTATTTACTAAATGTTAAAGTCACTATTTAAATAAGATCATTCTAATTAAGTTTCATAAGAGATCTAATACATGCACATCCGAATGTCATCATCAGAATTTATTTTTCGGAATCTTTACATTTGCCACAAACTATAATCACCATAATACAAATGAATTACATCAAACTCCAAATAAATCACGTGCTTCGACAAAATGGCATGCATTTATTTTGTCCCATCAACATGGTCATTCATTTGTTCATTCAAGTTTTTAAGTTAATTTATTTATTAAAAAATCTTTCACATTTTGTAACTATTAATATAAAATTTGATTATCTAACACAAAGAATGAATTGAATCTAACTATGGTTCTCAATAGAGTCTATCATAAATGGATTCAGTCTTAAGAACACTAAATAATTGAGTCGAGATCTTGTAAACAATATCAAGAGCATGCATGACAAAGGTCGTCTAATGTTTGACTTAACAAATAATTTCGAAAACTTAGTAAGTGTTGAATCTATTAAGAGTAAATAGTGATCTCTTAGAGGTGATGCTTCCAGGGATTTTTATTCTATGGTGATCGATTGTGAGACGAAGAAATTCAGTGAAATATTAGGGATAGTTACACATATCATTCAACTCCGAACTCATCGAATTCAAGAATCACAAGATAATAATTGCATCAGTTTAAGTCTGAACAACTGATATAAGTATCTCAAATATACAAGGTTAGTTATTATTAACCTAATTAAATATATATTTATTGATATTTCCATCAATAATATAATTTTCTATTTTTTTTCTTTTTTTAAATATCAACGTGCCTACCCAAAATTAGAATATCTTAATTACTTATTTGATATTTAAAACCCACAGAGACTTAGATCTTTATGAATAATGCCGTAGGGACAATGGCCTATGGGGACCACCTATTATTGGTGAGTATGGAGAAATAAATAAAGATATGATGTATTTTTTTATTATACGTATGGTTATATTATTATATTATATATAATATATTAGTAAATAATAATATAAATATTAATTACATATTCGATAATCGAATCTAATACTTATGACTCTAATATTTTTTAATTAACCACTAGACTAATAATATATTTTATTTATTTATATATTTTTAAAAAAATTTCACATAAAGCTACATAGATTGATAAAGAAGTGCATTGTGTGATGGGACAACTAAGTGGGAGAGATTTCATACAAAGTGGGTCAATTATTATTTAAAACCCACAGACTTAGATCTTTATGAATAATGTCGTAGGGACAATGACCTATGGGGACCACCTATTATTGGTGAGTATGGAGAAATAAACAAAGATATGATGTATTTATTTATTATGCGCATGGTTATATTATTATATTATATATAATATATTAGTAAATAATAATATAAATATTAATTACATATTCGATAATAGAATGTAATACTTATAACTCTAACATTTTTTAATTAACCACTAGACTAATAATATGTTTTATTTTTTATATATATTTAAAAAATTTTCACACAAAGCTACATAGGTTGATAAAGAAGTGCGTGATGGGGCAACTAAGCTAAATTGGGTCAACTATTATTTAGAACCCACATAGACTTAGATCTTTATGAATAATGCCGTAGGAACAATGACCTATGGGGACCACCTATTATTGGTGAGTATGGAGAAATAAACAAAGATATGATGTATTTTTTTATTATGCGCATGGTTATATTATTATATTATATATAATATATTAGTAAATAATAATATAAATATTGATTACATATTCGATAATCGAATCTAATACTTATAACTCTAACATTTTTTAATTAACCACTAGACTAATAATATGTTTTATTTTTTTATATATATTAAAAAAAATTCAAATAAAGCTACATAGGTTGATAAAGAAGTGCATTGTGTGATGGGGCAATTAAGTGGGAGAGATTCCACATAGATTGGGTCAATTATTATTTAGAACCCAGAGACTTATATCTTTATGAATAATGTCCAAGGGACAATGACCTATGGGACCACCTATTATTGGTGAGTATGGAGAAATAAACAAAGATATGATGTATTTTTTTATTATGCGCATGGTTATATTATTATATTATATATAATATATTAGTAAATAATAATATAAATATTAATTACATATTTGATAATCGAATGTAATACTTATAACTCTAATATTTTTTAATTAACCACTAGATTAATAATATGTTTTATTTTTTTATATATATTTAAAAAAATTTCACATAAAGCTACATAGGTTGATAAAGAAGTGCGTGATGGGGCAACTAAGTGGGAGAGATTCCATACAAATTGGGTCAACTATTATTTAGAACCCACATAGACTTAGATCTTTATGAATAATGCCGTAGGGACAATGATCTATGGGGGCCACCTATTATTGGTGAGTATGGAGAAATAAACAAAGATATTATGTATTTTTTTATTATGCGCATGGTTATATTATTATATTATATATAATATATTAGTAAATAATAATATAAATATTGATTACATATTCGATAATCGAATCTAATACTTATAACTCTAACATTTTTTAATTAACCACTAGACTAATAATATGTTTTATTTTTTTATATATATTTAAAAAAATTTCACATAAAGCTACATAGGTTGATAAAGAAGTGCAATGTGTGATGGGGCAACTAAGTGGGAGAGATTCCACATAGATTGGGTCAATTATTATTTAGAACCCAGAGACTTATATCTTTATGAATAATGTCATAGGGACAATGACCTATGGGACCACCTATTATTGGTGAGTATGGAGAAATAAACAAAGATATGATATATTTTTTTATTATGCGCATGGTTATATTATTATATTATATGTAATATATTAGTAAATAATAATATAAATATTAATTACATATTCGATAATCGAATGTAATACTTATAACTCTAATATTTTTTAATTAACTACTAGACTAATAATATGTTTTATTTTTTTATATATATTTAAAAAAATTTCACATAAAACTACATAGGTTGATAAAGAAGTGCGTGATGGGCAACTAAGTGGGAGAGATTCCATACAAATTGGGTCAACTATTATTTAGAACCCACATAGACTTAGATCTTTATGAATAATGCCGTAGGGACAATGACCTATGGGGACCACCTATTATTGGTGAGTATGGAGAAATAAACAAAGATATGATGTATTTTTTTATTATGCGCATGGTTATATTATTATATTATATATAATATATTAGTAAATAATAATATAAATATTGATTACATATTCGATAATCGAATCTAATACTTATAACTCTAACATTTTTTAATTAACCACTAGACTAATAATAAATTTTATTTTTTTATATATATTTAAAAATTTTCACATAAAGCTACATAAGTTGATAAAGAAGTGCATTGTGTGATGGGGCAACTAAGTGGGAGAGATTCCACATAGATTGGGTCAATTATTATTTAGAACCCAGAGACTTATATCTTTATGAATAATGTCATAGGGACAATGACCTATGGGACCACCTATTATTGGTGAGTATGGAGAAATAAACAAAGATATGATATATTTTTTTATTATGCGCATGGTTATATTATTATATTATATGTAATATATTAGTAAATAATAATATAAATATTAATTACATATTCGATAATCGAATGTAATACTTATAACTCTAATATTTTTTAATTAACCACTAGACTAATAATATGTTTTATTTTTTTATATATATTTAAAAAAATTTCACATAAAGCTACATAGGTTGATAAAGAAGTGCGTGATGGGGCAACTAAGTGAGAGAGATTCCATACAAATTGGGTCAACTATTATTTAGAACCCACGTAGACTTAGATCTTTATGAATAATGCCGTAGGGACAATGACCTATGGGGACCACCTATTATTGGTGAGTTTGGAGAAATAAACAAAGATATGATGTATTTTTTTATTATGCGCATGGTTATATTATTATATTATATATAATATATTAGTATATAATAATATAAATATTGATTACATATTCGATAATCGAATCTAATACTTATAACTCTAACATTTTTTAATTAACCACTAGACTAATAATAAATTTTATTTTTTTATATATATTTAAAAAAAATTCACATAAAGCTACATAGGTTGATAAAGAAGTACATTATGTGATGGGGCAACTAAGTGGGAGAGATTCCACACAAATTGGGTCAATTATTATTTAGAACCCATAGACTTAGATCTTTATGAATAATGCCGTAGGGACAATGACCTATGGGGACCACCTATTATTGGTGAGTATGGAGAAATAAACAAAGATATGATGTATTTTTTTATTATGCGCATGGTTATATTATTATATTATATATAATATATTAGTAAATAATAATATAAATATTAATTACATATTCGATAATCGAATCTAATACTTATGACTCTAATATTTTTTAATTAACCACTAGACTAATAATATGTTTTATTTTTTATATATATTTTAAAAAATTTCACATAAAGCTATATAGGTTGATAAAGAAGTGCATTGTGTGATGGGGCAACTAAGTGGGAGAGATTCCACACAGATTGGGTCAATTATTATTTAGAACCCAGAGACTTATATTTTTATGAGTAATGCCGTAGGGACAATGACCTATGGGGACCACCTATTATTGGTGAGTATGGAGAAATAAACAAAGATATGATTTATTTTTTTATTATGTGCATGGTTATATTATTATATTATATATAATATATTAGTAAATAATAATATAAATATTGATTACATATTCGATAATCGAATCTAATACTTATAACTCTAACATTTTTTAATTAACCACTAGACTAATAATATGTTTTATTTTTTTATATATATTTTAAAAAAATTCACATAAAGCTACATAGGTTGATAAAGAAGTGCATTGTATGATGGGGCAACTAAGTGGGAGAGATTCCATACAGATTGGGTCAACTATTATTTAGAACCCATAGAGACTTAGATCTTTATGAATAATGCCGTAGGGACAATGACCTAAGGGACCATCTATTATTGGTGAGTACGGAGAAATAAATAAAAATATGATATTTTTTTTATTATACGCATGGTTATATTATTATATTATATATAATATATTAGTAAATAATAATATAAATATTAATTACATATTCGATAATCGAATGTAATACTTATCACTCTAACATTTTTTAATTAACCACTAGACTAATAATATGTTTTATTTTTTTATATATATTTAAAAAAAATTTCACATAAAACTACGTAGGTCGGTAAAGAAGTGCATTGTTGTGTGATGGGGCAACTAAATGGGAGAGATTCCACACAGATTGGGTCAACTACGCACATCGAAAAGCAACATGTCATGCACTGGCATTTGACGATCCTTTAATATAAAATGGACCTTACATAATAATGATGAACTTTGACAACCAATCACACCTTTGATATGTGAAGGATTCTGTAGGTGCGATTCACATGGAAACATTCGCATGCATTATGTCATCCCATCCTTTTTGTTTTTGGTCTCGTGATGATATAATGGTGAAAATAAACATAAGTTTAGGTTATGTTTTAGCAGGAGAGAATATGTATATTAAAATTCACATAAAATTGAATGTATATACATATAGATAGAGAAAGAGAACACATTATGTGAGCTTTTCTTTGCTGGAAAAGAGATTTGCATTTGATTACTGACGCGTGTTTCAATGATTACTGCAAAGCAAAAGATGGTCGATGTCCCACTTAAGTCACGAATGACTTGATTCGCGAGCGAAGGTTTTGCATCGCACCGTCGGCCATTAAGTGGAGTGGTGAGGCAGCGATCACGCATGCGAACCAACACCTAATTTCCACATGTCAACAACTCAAGACTCCTACATCTGTGTTGAAACACATAGAGAAAGATAAATGTCATCGATGTGGTTGGTTAAGTAAAAGGCAAATTGATGACACTTGCAGAAGGCGCCACACTATCCTAATCGGCCACTGCTGGCAACCATCATCGATCTCTCAGTTACCCATCTCCATTGCTCGAGATCATCTATATTACTTCCATCTTCCATCTCCGAGTGCCATGGTGTGTACGTGGCTATCATCTTCCCTACGCGGAGACCTTCGCCTGTAAGAGTAATATTGGCCTGAGTATTTTATGTAGACATGATAATGAGATTTGGATGAAAGTTGGCATTTGTTGACGACGCATGGCACAGACATTATTCTATAAATACAAGTTCCAGATCCAGCGTTGTACCCACCTCACTTCGATCCTTGTGTCATCCTACCCATGGCTTCATCCCCACACAGCTCCTCTCATCTCTACTTCCTCCTCGTCTTCTTCCTCCTCCAGGCTGCTGCCACGGCCATCCCGATCGCCTCCGAGTTCGAACTCCGCCGGAAGAGCACAGTAAATTATTACATGACTGCAAGAATCACAGTCATGCAGTGAGCAAAAATTTGTAGTTCTTTCAGAATTAGGTTACACGACAAAGGTGGAAAAAAAACACGTGTATCACATGGAATAAATGTGATGGAAGCCTCACCATCAACTACAGCATCGAGAAAGGACGGTGTGCGGAGGAAACCAACGCCCGATCAACCTATGATGCCGTCGGGTCGAAGGTCCCGTTCTAGGAAGAGAAGATGTGGAGGAGAAGACTGCAGTCGACAACAATCATGGCAATGGCTTCATCTTCTTTGACGTTGCGTGTCGAAGGCGGAGAGCGAAGTGGGCCGGCCGGCGATTTTGGAAATCGACCGGTGCTCGAGAGGAAGGCTAAACGTGGTGTTGCTTGCCAACATAGATCCGGCAAACATGACTTGATTATTCTTTTCATTAAGCTTGGATCAAATCTATTGTATGCAATCGGACTCCTTCAATCTTTAGTCATAGATGACCCTTGGCTGAATATTTTCAGTCTGATGAAAATTCACTCATCGAAGATTGATGTTTCAAAAACTTGTCTGAGATATTCTTGCATCTAAAAGACTTATGTATCAAAGATTAATGATTCAAAATCTTATTTAATTTTAATCTCTTAAATATTAATGTGATGATGTGTACACACATTTTTACCGATGATAAATATGATATGTGCGATGATGAAATAGCCATAAGCCGATGCTCTATAAATACACTTTCCCTCCTCCAGCGTTGTGCTCATCTCACTTCTCAATCTTTGCCAAGGATAACACGTTCCTTGTCCATCCACCAACCTAGTCAAGTCATGGCTCCGTCCGCACACAGCTCCTCTCCTTTCCACCACCTCCTCGTCTTCTTCCTCCTCTTCGCCGCTGCCACGGCCTTCCCCGTCACCTCCGAGTTCGACCTCGGCATCCAGAAGAGAATCCACTTCCGCGTCTACTTCCACGAGACCTTTATCGGCCCCGACAACACCACCGTCACCGTGGTGAACATGAGCCTTCCCAACACCTTCGGGGACATCGAGATCTTCGACACCGTGCTGAGGGCCGGCCCCGACGAAAGCTCAACCTTCCTCGGAAGGGTGCAGGGCGCGGGCTTCCGCGTATCAAAGCAGGAGGAGGTGTTGCTGTTACCGCTGGTGCTGGTGTTCATGGCGGAGGAGTTCGTCAACAGTACTCTCACGGTGATCGGGAGACAGGACGCGTCCGGGAACTCGGAGCGGGCCATCGTGGGAGGGACGGGGGTGTTCCAGTACGCATGGGGGAAGCTGGTGACCGAGACGGTGTCGTCCTCTGTCGAGAAGCTCATCGTCGCCTACGACGTGTACGTCGTATACTACAACGACCTCCGTCTCGGTGCCATCGCATGATTACGAGACGTCGCCGTCACCGAAGCTTAATACATGACACGAAGAATCTCCGCCTATGGCGTTACACCGCTGTCTATAAATATATATATATATATATATATATATATATATATATATATATATATATATATATATATATATATATATGCGTGTGTGTGTGTTTACTTGTCGCTTGGTACTTTATCTTTTTCCTTATAATAATAAAAACTGTGTTTATGTGAACATGAGAACGTGTCATTGTCGCATATAATTTAATGTAATTAAAGCAATTGGACATGGAAGCAAATATAAGAACGCACAAACGACGTTTCAGCTTTTTGTATGACGCAATTAATATGTAATTACGACATCATACTTTGTCATGGATCTCTAATCTTTCGACACTACACTAAATGCAGAGAAGGAATAACTGGAGATATTATTTGTATTTTTCACAATATGATCATCCAAGTTACACGGATGCAAATTTATTTACTAAATGTTAAAGTCACTATTTAAATAAGATCATTCTAATTAAGTTTCATAAGAGATCTAACACATGCACATCCGAATGCCATCATCAGAATTTATTTTTCGGAATCTTTACATTTGTCACAGACTATAATCACCATAATACAAACGAATTACATCCAAATAAATCACGAGCTTCGACAAAATGACATGTATGCATTCCTCCCATCAACATGGTCATTCATTTGTTCATTCAATTTTTGAAGTTAATTTATTTATTAAAAAATCTTTCACATTTTGTAGTTGTTAATCTAAAATTTGATAGAATGATTTGAATCCAACTACGGTTCTTCATCGAGTCTATCACAAATGGATTCGATATTGAGAACACCAAATAGTTGAGTCGAGATCTTGTAAAATAATGTCATTAGCATGCACGAGTTAACAAATAATTTTGATTTTTTTTAGTATGTTGATCGATTATGAGACTCAACTATGAATTCATCGAATTCAAAAATCACAAGACAATAAATACATCAGTTTAAGTCACAACAACTGATATATCTCAAATATATAAGGTTAGTTATTATTAGCCTAAGTAAATATATATTTTATTTGATATTTCTATCAAAAATATAATTTCCTAATTTCTTTCTTATTTTAAATATCAATGAACTTACCCAAATTATAATATCTTAACTACTTATTTGATATTTAGAAACTACAGTGACTTAGATCTTTATGAATGAAGATGTTAACTATGTACGATGAGGAAGAATAAACGAAGATATGAGGTATTTTTTACTATGAGCATGGTCATAGAGTAGGGACGGATACAACACTCATCGTCCCAATTATATTATTATATTATATATAATATATATTAGTTAATAATAATATAAATATAAAATACATATTTGAGAATTGAATCTAATACGTATAACTCTAACATTTTTGTATTAATCACTAAACTAATAATATGTTTATTTTTAAATATATTTAAAAAATTATAAAACAAAATTAATAAAAAAAAGTAATAAAAAATTACTATAAGTTCAAAATCCTAATAACATTTGTCTCTTTTTATCAATAGTTATTTTTAAGCTTTTTATTAATAGACACTTTATATTATTTTTGTTCATGTAGGATTCGTGTTACACAAATATATGAATGAAAATTAGAAAAACTAGGATTAATATAGGAAATTATTAATTTTTAGATTTATTTGGATGTATTTAGATTTATTTGATTGTGGTTTTATTTGAACATATTTGATTATATTTATATTTTGATATATTTGTATTTGAATATTGTTATGACATGAAAATTTTATTATATATTTGATATTATTAATTAATTTTATTAACAATTTTATTTTTAAAAAAAATAAAAATGACTTAATTAGAAGAACAAGGAGAAGCACATAATTTCCACCGCGACGGGAATTCCCGCCCCCGCGTTGTGGGATTGGGTGCGGTGGGGAAAAAAACGAGCCGGGAACCGGTCTCCCCTTCGACCCGCCCCCGTTGGGGGACGACTGTGGTTCGTACAACCAAGTCAAACTAGAGTCCGAACCAAAACCACATAGGCCAGCCTCCCGCCGCTTCTGGCCAGGTCTGCTTCGGCGCCAACCCACGCCAGCGAAAACTTCGGCTCGGTTTGCTTAAACGCTCGGCCCGCAAACACACAGACAGATCACCTTCGACCGGAGACCCAAAGCGGACCCTTCTCCCCGATCGGCCCAACCCTAACGCCGCCTCGCTCGCCTCTTTCTCTGCGTCCTCTTGGCCCCCTTTCTCGTCGAGAGGTAACGTCGCATCTCGGCCGGCGCCTTCCTTCCCTCGATCGGGAGGCGAGCGGTGGCACGAGGAGGTCGATGGGGAACATATTCGTGAAGAAGCCCAAGATCACGGAGGTGGATCGCGCCATCCTCTCCCTCAAGACCCAGCGCCGCAAGCTCGCCCAGTACCAGGATCAGGTTAGCTCCCTCCTAACCCCCGACGCTGCGGCTTTTTCCTGTCATTTTCTCCCTTTGTAGTATGAGCTTCCTGATCGAACGGAGGAAAAGAACTTCGATCGTCGTCGGCATCCTCGCTTCGCGCGAATCTCGTTAATGATTCTATCGCGTCCTTGCTTAAGTCCTTTCTGATGAACTATGCATATTTTGCATGTTCATTGTAGGAGCCAATTCATTTTCTCGTCTGATTTCTTTTGGGACTGGCAAGAAAAAGCGATACTAAAATAGGCATTCAGGCTATATAATAGGAGACATGGGAGAACAGATGACAATTGCAAATTGGACAACCAACAACTGTGTTCTATTACCGGAAACAAGAACAGAACCCAAAATATAGGCTTTGATATTGTGGATTGTTCTATGATTCTTGGTTAAATTACATACTTCTCTTGCTTGAGCAAAAATGTGGATCGTTTCTTCATGGGTGAACCTGCTGCTATGGTTGAAACTAAGGATTAAAATCTCAAGGTGATACTGGTTTCTAGCAATCATATTGGTCTGCTGTACTGACCCATATGCTTGGTATCATCATACTAGTCCTTGGTCAAACCGGTAAATACTGGTTGGTATAGTCTCCGTCTGTTACTGACAGTAAATGTCATCTACTGGACCGGTATGATCTTTTGGTACATCAGGCGGTATACTGATCCGATACTAGTCCTTGGTTGGACCGATGAATACCGGTTAGAACACATTGTAACAACTGGTATTTGAGTTCGTGGCTGAAACTACTCTAGAGTTCCATACAATGCTTTGTATTCAGTGAACTTTTGATCAGGTCTTTTGTATTTAAATTTGTGTTAATCTTCAGTGAACATGAAGGTAAGTACCGAATGAAAGTCCCTTTTTTGCTTATCTGAAGAAAAAGGGTCTAATTGTTTCATGGATTATGAGCTTCATTTCTGCCTTTTCTGTTACTTTTTAGCTTGAGGCTGTGATTGAAGCTGAAAAGCAAGCTGCAAGGGATCTGATTCGGGAGAAGAGGAAAGATCGGGCATTGATTGCGCTTAAGAAGAAGAAAACCCAAGAAGAGCTATTGAAAAAAGTTGATGCTTGGCTTATAAACGTCGAACAACAAGTATGTAAAGTAGTAGTGTGATACATCGTATTGTGCATGCAATATTGTTTCATTTTAAGTGCTCTAACAGTGGTGTAAGTATGGCTATCTTCTCCAAGGGTTATGTGATACTGAAAGTGATCTTTTTCTTTTAGTTGGCAGATATTGAACTGGCGAGCAAGCAGAAAGCTGTATTCGATAGCTTGAAGGCAGGAAGCGATGCAATGAAAGCTATACAAAATGAGATTAGTCTGGAAGATGTTCAAAAGCTGATGGACGATTCTGCTGAGGCAAAGGCTTATCAAGAAGTGAGACTTCTGTTGATCTTTTCTTTTTGTTTTTTGGTTTCATTCAATCATTGCTGCTTGCAAACAAACCATTTACAAGTTAACTTCCATACAGAATGGATCTCATGTTTTTAAGATAGAATAATCCAATCAGGCTGGTAAATGGATGACAATAACCAGATACAAGGTTGTGCTGTGAAACTTATGTCATATGTCAACTAGTTATTTGAGACTGACAGAAACACTCTCCCATGTCCTTTAAGCTCAACATAAACCCAATTTCTTTGGTATAGTTAGGCTAGAACCAAAAACTGCCAAGGGAATTGATGAGCTTAATTGCAATAGTCAGTGCTGTAAAAAGATGGAAATATGGGATGGTTGGTGATCAGGGAGATGGGTTGGGAAGTGGATATTGAGATATTACATATTGTTTTATTTTTTCAAATTATTGCTGATTATTGTAAGGTCAAATTCCTTGCTGGTTAGGAGTTATATTTTAAGAATAAATTAGTGATTTGAAATTTGAAAGTCCTAATTTGCTATTAGGACCTTGTTTGTTAATAATTGTAGTAGCTTTTCTATATGGGTTTGTATGAAATTCTGGATTTTGCTTTGTGGAAGTTCAAACCTTCCTAATTAATGCTAAAAAAACTGTATCTTGGATTAGTTATCTCATTAAATTTCTGTATCTCTTCCATGTTATTTCCTCCAATTTGAGTTAGTTATTTCATTTAGTAGTTTGGTTCGGTCCTTTGTCTCTGCATTTAGCAGCTTCAACAGGTTGATTATCAGATTTTTATGCTAGGGGTTATGATCAATTTCTACATAAGACAGCTGTTAGGTCTGTGATTCATAAAGTTTCTCTTTTAGAGCTTCAACAGAAGCTCCTCATGCATAAAAAACTTGCTGTTAATTTCTTCAGCAGGAATCTCTCAGTATGTGGCAGGCCTGGATGGATATCCATGTGGTGAATCTCCCATTTCTGAGGGTTCACCTGTTGATGTTTTGACAACTCTGTTAGACCACCTCTGTCACTCTTGATAAAAAAAACTAACTCCACATTACAGCACCACTAGTAAGATTGTTCAAGTCCTAAATTACTGTTGCCATCCTCAAGATTTAGTGATAGAATTGCAAAAGATTGGGACTAGAATAGCAAGGGAGGAATACAAAATTTAGTTTAAACATTTACTGAAGTTGAATATAATCTTGATCCATCAAAATTGAAAAATTGTAAAATTCTTCAAGCAGAAACAAGCTTAAACAAAATTTTTTTGCCTTGATCATGCCAGTTTTGTTCACCTGTTGAAATTTAAACTTCTCCTATTATGGGACTATGTTATCTTCTTTGTAATAATTTGTAAAATTCTTTTCTGTTTCCTTTTTGTAACTTTGGGAACTGTCATCTATTAGGAGATAAGTAGGCTAGACTGATTTCTTTGTCAAACATCCCATTCTGTCAATCTAAAATCGATTTTTATTGCTAACTCTCCTTTTAAAGTTATTGATTGCTTCTTTGCCCTTGTTTAAGGAAATGAATGCAATCTTGGGAGATCGCCTATCTGCTGAAGACGAGGAAGAAGTTTTGGCAGAATTTGAGAATTTGGAAACTGAGGCAAGTTTTTTTTAATTTCTTCAATAAGTTGTTTTAAGCTTGCTCGT
The DNA here is from genome assembly GCA_024322285.1 of Musa beccarii. NCBI lineage: Eukaryota > Viridiplantae > Streptophyta > Magnoliopsida > Zingiberales > Musaceae > Musa > Musa beccarii. The sequence goes on along the minus strand of CM044394.1, from coordinate 69,314,471 downwards.
AATGAAATACTTGTATTTTTTATTTATTCTGTTCCATTATGCAAGTCAGAGTTCATTTAGTAGAACAGGTATCGAACATGACAATTCCCCTTCATTTTCTGCTTGAGGGACCAAAAGTGGTAGCTTAGCTTTGATAAACAAGCAAGATAACAAACTGACTTGTTCACACAATGTTAGAGTTGGCACTAAATTGTAGTTAAATTTCTTTTTAATGAAATTGGTGACCAACTTTAATCAAGTTCTAGTAATGTCAATGAGATTGTCTCTTCTGGAAATGTGACAAACCTATCCCTACTTTTTTTTAATGTTATTTCCAAGTATGCTGCTAATTATAAGCGTACTGGCAGATTACCCTTCAATCCATGCCAACAGTTCCTGCCCAATCAGTGCCATCTGCACAAGAAACTAAAAGGACTCCTGAGGTACAGCCAGAAGCAGAGTCTCAAGCTCAGTGCGAAGAGGAGGAACTTCTCAATCTTCCTGATGTACCATCTGGTGCACCAGTTCTGAGTGATGGTGCTGTTGAAGACATCTCAACTGGACCTCCGAAGAAAACAAAAGGTTTCTCTCTCGCTTGCTTAGCCTTAAGCCCCTACATATATAAAGAAATCATGATTCATGAAGCTGTTTCATAACCTTACTGACTGTTCTATATACTTTTTGAAATTGCAGTTCTGGAGGAGCCACTACCTGCTTGATTTTGCAAGGGAACTTTATTGGGTGTTCAGAATTGCATAATAAATGGGTGATCACTGAAATTTGTAATGTTAAGGATGATATCTTCCTCTTCATGCATGTCTATATTTTAGTTCCAAGTTATTGAACTTACAATTTAGAGTGGAAAAAATATCTTTCTACCGTCAAAAGCTTCTTTTAATTCTTTTGCTGTACAAAAACTCAACTTGTGTAAGTTTCCTCTTAAATAGGACGATGAATATCCACTTGCAGGTCTTCAGTCTACACGATAATTATATTCTCGTATTTGGCTTCTCAAATCAAGGTGCTTAATTTGAGTTCCATACTTAAAAGTTTGGTGCTTAATGGTTTTTGTTCCCAGTTTTAGAGCTGTGTAATTAATTATTTCACTTGTCTCAACTGATACCGAGACTATTGAACAAATGTATCTGTCTAAGCATGCAACCTGGAATCCTGCCATTCAAAGGTCGATCCTTCGAAGATTGATACATTTGATATGGCTGTGGTCTGGGCGATGCAGGTTAGTGCTGTTGCGTTGAGCTCAATTTATGAGGCCTGTGGCCTCACATTCAAGTTCATGCTGCACATTGGCGCAGACCATGCCGGCCCAGTGCCCACTGCAGCCTCCCGACAGACGCCAATCCAAATTTATGAAGCTTCATGTAGTATGCATGTGATCGATCAGCTACCAAACCACAGATACGGAGTCACCAGTCTTGTTGGTGCGTGGTTACAGTCAGGTATTATGCTTGGTTTACGGATCTTGTTTACTTGCTCGTCTCCTCAGCTTATGTGGACCATTTGTGGCCTCTAAACAGGGCTTGATTAAGGGAGAAGAGACCTCGACTAACCGCAGCTGTCCCCCCAAGTGCCAGAAGAAAAAAAAAAGGAGGTACAAAGGTACACTGTTGCGTAGAAAATGGTCACAGAAGGAGCCCCTCCTTTTGCCTTTGGTTCTTCGTGGGAAGCTGAGAAGAAATTTCCATGCCATTGATGGGTTGTGGGGTCACGCCGTCCATGTTAAGCGCGCGGGCTCCGATCTTTCACACTTCATCCATACACAGACAGGCAAGATTGGCATGAGCTCCTGCAGCTTACTGCCCATCTGGTTTTCTCAAGCTTCAGTCAAAAAAATTACCCGCTTGGTAGCCGCAGAATCATTAGATTATTTTGTTAGTCATCGTTTTATCATGTCAAGCATGCTGATCTCATTCCGAGAATATGAACCTCCTTTTACAGTTCAAATTGGAAAGAGAGAAGAAGGCTGAAGACATCAGAGGAAGGACCAATGACGGTCTTATAATGGCAAGGTTCTGTTACTCCTGTTATTTATTTGAGGACTATGCATTTCAATATTATCCACATCTTTATGAAACTAGAAACTTGCACTAGAGGGGAGCAGCATGGGCATATTGCAGAACAAAAGCAAAAAGCCCACATCATCATTCTCTCCTTCCCCCCACATAACCCAGGCTCTCTTCTCCTGTGATTGTTCGATGGAGATGGAAGAGGATCATCAGGTTTAGAAGTCAGAAGACAAGAGTAACTTGTGACCACAGATAAATATCCTCCAAGTCAACATCCGGTCACCATTGCTTAGCAGAATACGAGTCCCACGAATTTAGGAGCGTTCCACTCGAGAAAAGCTTGAAAATGATAGTTGCACTTCAGACCATTATGCATATCCTTTCGCATGCATCCAATTATTCCTTGCAGACCCTAAAAATGACTCGGGTCAAATTACAGTTTCTCGACTGTTTGATTTCTTCAAAATAGGCTGAAGCTGTGCTTCATATTTCCTTAGAGCATCACTGTTGATCCCCCTGCCTGTCAACCATTTGCATTTATTAATTCCCTCCATAAAATCCTCCAGACCCCGGCCATACCACAGCATTCCATTCTTCTCTAGGCTCCTTGGATTCTGACCCCCTGTTTGCTTTCCACCCAACCTCTCTTCTTAAATCTCTACTTGCCACCAAGAAGCACCCCCAGAGAAACAAAGACTTGTGAGTGGATGAATCATCTTGTCTTCCATCTCTGGGGAGGAAGCATATAGGAATCTGGCTGTGGTGTTTCATTAGTTGCTGGTTCAGGTGATGTACTAAGCTGCCAAGGATGAAGTTCATGAAGCTTGGAAACCGCCCAGATACCTTCTTCACCACGGAAGCCATAAGGTGAGGCTTTTGCTCAGTTGAAACTTGTTCGGAATGGATTGCATGAGTAGTTTATAACACTTCGATGTGATAGATGCAAACTATTAGCAGTTTTTGATGCTTTTTATGTCATCGGACTCTGAATTCTTAATTCTTGTGTTCTAATTGGCAGGTCTGTTTCGTCAGAAGTCTCAACCGACCTCCAAATCCAGGTGCATCACAGCTTGTATCAGCTGCACAAGGTAGACCTCTACTTGTTCTAATACTTTGGCAGTTCTTGCAATCGATACTTTTCTCTTCCATCTTCTCTTCCTAATTCACTTACCTTGTTTGGTTGTTTGTGTTTGTAGTTTCCCCTCCTGTCTAAATGCCTGCGCCTGCAGAAGCTCTGCTCTGCACCGAAGGATACCTCCGAGCACACAGTCATCTTACTTCCGGACCTTCCCGGCGGCGCCGAGGCCTTCGAGGTCTGTGCAAAGTTCTGCTATGGCATCACCATCACCCTCAGCGCCCTCAACATCGTGCCCGTGCGTTGCGCCGCCGAGTACCTCCAGATGAGCGACGACGCTGACCATGGGAACCTCGTCGGCAAGCTCGAGCTCTTCTTCAAGTCCTGCATCCTCCGCCGATGGAAGGACACACTGGTGACGCTGCAGAGCACGAGGAATTATTCTCCTCTGTGCGAAGAGCTGGGCATCACCGGCCGCTGCATCGATGCCATTGCCACTGCCATTATCGCCAGCCCGACGCAGGCGATCACGTCAAGCCACAGCCGGAAGGCAGCGCCCAAGAACTGGTGGGCCGGAGACATCAGTGAACTAGGAATAGACCACTACTGGAGGGTCATGGTGGCGGTGAAATCCGCCGGCATCGTTCCCAACAAGCTCATCGGGGAGGCACTACGGATCTACGCTCGCAGGTGGCTGCCAAATATGTCCAGAAACGGCCAACAGAATGAACTGGAAGCCGATGACTCCTTGCCGGAGTCTCCTACGGAAGCCGCCGTGAAGCACAGGCTGCTAATGGAGAAGATAGTGAGCTTACTCCCCACCGAAAAGGGCTCTGTTTCATGTAGTTTTCTGCTCAAGCTTCTTAAGGCCGCCAACATACTCCACGCTTCGACATCATCGAAGACGGAATTGGCCAGGCGAATCGGACTGCAACTGGAGGAGGCATCTGTTGATGGTCTTCTGATTCCACTCGACTCAAATTCGAGTGGTACGCTGTATGACGTCGATATAGTGATGGCCATGTTGGAGGAGTTCCTGCTTCAGGGACAGAGCCCAGCAACCAGTCCACCCAGAGAGAAGCTTCGTTGTGAGAGGAGGAGGTCTCGATCTTCCGAGAACGTGGAATTCGAGGCACAGGAGAACAGCCGCAGGTCGTCCTCCGCCTCCCACAGCTCCAAGCTGAGAGTGGCCAAGCTAATTGATGGTTACCTCCAAGAGATTGCCAGAGACGAGAAGTTGCCCATGAAGAAGCTAATTGCAATCGCGGAAGCTGTTCCAGACTTTGCCAGGCTCGACCATGATGATCTCTACAGAGTCATCGACATCTACCTCAGGGTAACCAATCTTTGCGCAACATCACGATTCATCATCTCTGTTGTCATGATCCTAAACTTGGGTTTGGTTGTCTTCAGGTACACCCGGAGCTCGACAAGAACGCCAGGAAGCAACTGTGTCGAATCCTGGATTGCAAGAAACTCTCCGTGGAAGCCTGCATGCACGCCGCACAGAACGAGCTACTTCCTCTGAGGGTGGTCGTGCAGGTCCTCTTCTTCGAGCAGTCCCGCGCCGCCATGTCCGGCGGCCAGGTGACTGAGCTGCCCAGCAACATCAAGGCACTGCTGGCTAAAACCACAGCAGGAGGGGAAGACAGGGACGCACTCAAGCTTCACCACATCGGCACTGCTACCCCATTAGAAGACGGCTGGAGCATCTCCAGATTGAAGTGCCCCGCCACGAAGCTCGCAACGCTCAAGACGAAGCTCGCGGAGGAGGAGGACAACGACATGGACGACGACTTGATTCCGCGCGATGCGCTTATGAGGAGCGCTTCTTCGAGGTTCAAAGCCTTGTGCTCCCTTCCTAAGAAACCGAAGAGGATCATCAGCAAACTGCTGGCCATGAACAGAAGTGCAAGCGAGAGGAATTAATCGAAATAACTTGCGCGATAGATTTCATGCAGAGAAATCGTAATTGAAACGTCCTATATTTATCTCTGAGTTCTCCATCTTGAGGCCACTCCACAGGAGCTGGCTTTTGCTGCCCACTCTGTGCACCGTGAGCCAAGGAAGAATATGTAGATTAAGGCCAAAAGATGGAGGCTCTCCTTAAGGCATAGTCAAATAAAAGCTTAATTAGATGTGGATTGGCTTGTACAGAGATCGTTCTTATCGTAATTGTTTCTTCTCTCCACTACTTGTGTTTGCCATCTTAAGGTGACGCAGTTCTTTGCAGAGAACTGTGGATGAACTATTGTCAAACCTTCCCTCTGCGGATGTAGGTAGAAAAGATTCCTTGGTGATATCTGCTACAATCATACTTCAACTAGTTTTTCCTTGAATTATGGAACCAGTTTTTCTGGCATATGCCGTCGAGGTCATCAGAAGGATCTTGTTCACCCCAGGCGCTCAAGTCAAATGTCGGATTGACACGGTGACTTTGGTGCATTTGTGGGCATAATATCCACCAAGTCTAGTAAACAGATGTGTTTGCATGACTTGCTGCTGAAGCCTCGCTCGCTCTCTCTCTCTCTCTTGCAGTCACTCCCTCCTCCTACTCACTAAGACACCTGCCTAGTTGAATTAAGAAGACTTTCCTTCATTAACGAGATATCTTTCATTAACTTAATTTGCATTGCTATGGCCCTACCTCCTCCTTTGCTTGAGTAATGCAAATGACTTATGAGATTATCTTTGTAATCCTACTCATCTTCCTCTTATGCATCAAACATGGGGGCTACTTGATGGTTTTTGACATATTGAAATAAAACAAAGCACCAAGCTACTTATATTCACTTAAAATAGCATATGATCAGATGTATTGATGCAGTCTGATTGATCTTTTACATGAGCCATCCTATTGACAACATTACCGGCTGTAGGCCAAAACTTCCATTCATTGGAAGGCAACTCCATCGTCCTATCTTAGACAGCAGCTTACCTTCTCAAGCTGATGGGCACCTGCGATGGGCAAACGGAGTAAGGTGCTCCAGACCCATCATAGGACATGCTAAGAAAAGTATTGCTGCTCAACTTTCAATGTATCATATGCATCAGTCCAAGCAACAGAGAACATGTAGCTGTTCCAGATGAGACAAGTCAACCTCAGTCCTATGTGCAAGTTCACTAACCAAACAAAAAAGCAAAAAAAAAAAAAAAAGGAAAAAGAAATCAGAGTTGCAATCATGAAGCTGTGGTGAAACTTCATGTGTTCTTGCTGTGTCATGCTGATATCTGACATCAATTCAGCCAATAAATCCAGTGGTGCTGTGGGGACTGATGCAGCAACATCTGTATTTGATGAGTTGCCGGGTGTTGCTATCAGTGTCAGCCACCCAAGCGACCAGCCAACACACTGTTCCCCACACCTCCAAAAAGGTCATCCTCTTCCTCCTCCTCCAGTGACCACCTCAAGCATCACCATCCTCGAGTGGCTTCTCCAGGCCTGCCACCTTCCACAAATCAAACCCTAAAGATCACTGCACACTAATCAAAACCCAACACCTCACTCCTCATTATCTTTTTCCTACCAAAAAGCCGGTACCAGGTGCTTTGCATGCGACTCCAAACCTTATCTTGTTTATCACAACGAGTGAGGACAAACAAGAAGAAGAAGAAAAAAACCTGTATACAACAACCTCACCAAACCTTCTTTCTACTACTCATGCGACCTTTATTAGGCGTTTGTCACTCATCATTCTACTCTCTCACTGCAAAAGCCATCTCTTTTCCAAGTGTATCAGGGATTTAGCCATGATAGTGGACCAACCTTGGACTGTAGACTAATTGGAAATCCCACCCTATGGTGATGGGCTGTGATCAGCATGAAGAGAGACAGGGAGACTCCATGCATGCAAGGGGGGAGTGCCATGACTTGATCTTGAATGCCACCCAGAGATTTTACTGTGTGCAATCATCCGATCAAATAATTAACACTTCTCAGAAGATCCAAAACAAGGATGCAGCTCAGCAAACACTTCCAACATCCAAATCCACGAGTTGCTTGCCACTGTCATAATCCTCGTCACACATCCACTTCACACCCCTCGTGGTCTTCTTCTCTGGGCCGGCCCCATCTCCCAGATCCGGTCGCCGGCCACCTCCACCACACGGAGCTGGCACACTCACCTCCCACAGTACAGCATGCGTTGGGAGAGATGCATGGCAAGTGACCACTCGATCCCGTGGCTTTCGGTGTTCTATTAGGTATGACAGTCCAACGTCAAAGCCAACTGCGGTTGTCGTTTGCGCCCTGGCCTTCCCCCTTCCCCCTTCCCCCTTCCCCCTTCCCCCCTTCACCCTAATATCATGTGGTACCACGTACTGCAGCGCGCATAAATGCGAGGAGGGGTTGATGGCGTTGTCTTTAGCAGACACCGCCATGACTGCACTACATGACAGGACCTAACTGCGAGGGGGCAGCTCGTGGGTCCTCAGACGACACACACGCACGCACAGCAGAAACCCTACGGCAAGGCACAGGGAAAGGCGAGAGGAGATTGGGGAGACGGGATGAAGTGGGCGAAGGCGATGGATAGCTTCTGATGCAATGGCTGGGTCAAGAAAAGCATCGAAATTATTCGAGAAGTTGCTCCATCCTTCCATGGATGGCAGGGAATCAGAGCATGTGAAGGTGAGCTGCTTTCCTTAAAGCTTCTCCACTTTGGGTGAAGGAAAACAAGGTTTGGCCTTCTTTTGCCAAGCAATAATTATGTTCGAATTGAAGGCTGGTGTGGCTTCTGCTTACCAGTGATGTGCATTCAATCTTTTCATTAAGCTTCCTTCAGGAAACAACACACACATATATAATATATGTAAAACAAATTTTTGAAAAAAGCTTTAGTTTAGAAAAATTCTTGTAGAACACCCATATTTTAAAAAATATATACATAAATCTTTTTTTTCGTAAAAGATTATATTACTCAAGTATCTTCGTCCCTCATTCCCTTAGTGTATAAGATCCTGGGCAATAGGGAGAGATAGTTCAGATCGGTCGAAGGCCTTTACCTTTTTCAACGGAGGCCTCTTCCTTTTTTGATGAGACAGCAACGATGGCCTCCACCGTCCAAGGCTTATAGGTGGCTAATGATAAATCCGAAGCCTTCGTCTTCTTTGATGGAATGGACCCTTATCGCTTAGGAACTCATGCATACGATCAAGGATGAAAGATGCAGGGATAAAATAATTTTTTATAAAAACATATTATGTGAAAATTTTTTAAAATTAAAAGTTTTATTCACATATATATATATATATACACACACATTTGACCATCATGATGGCTCATCATCAAGTCCATGCAAGCAGCCATTAACAAGTACCTTCAACTCTTACAGGCCCCACCTCCCTCACCATCGAGGCAATCACGCATTTGTTTCAGTGGTAAGTCGCCCTCAGTGTCAACCCCCATTGACACGGGACGCAGAGGATGAGACAGCCTTCCGACAACATCTCGACGGGCGGCACCTCCAACTCCTTCCATCTCACACCACTGCCAAAAGTTCAAACCTGGACCCATGAGATCCCTCTTTCTCCTTGGCCACCGCCGTGCGAAGGAAAGCTATGGCTGTGGTTGAGCATGCCTCTCCATGCTCCTTTCATCGGTTGGCCTCACTCAGCATGCGGGCGTGGGATCGATCATGGTCGCCATCGGAGCGGACAAATGGGACGCACTTCACGTGTCTGACGCCCCACGGCAGCTACCTCCGTTTGCGGCCTCTTCTCCTCCACCATCCACATGGAGGATGATGCATCGCAGACTAGGACGCTAATCAGGGAGATCTTATCGCAATCTGCATCCTTCGACGCCTCCTGTTTCCGGCGTCGCCAGCTCCGAGACAACAGGTTGTACAAGGAGACAACAGCGAACCGTATCACGTAGACATCATCTGTTACATGTGTTAAATCTTCATATTTAATATCTTTAGTATTTTACTAAAACGCAATCTCACTGTTCAATGCATCGCCCAATCGAATATGAGTGAGTTCGATAGAGAATCCTACAAACACTAAATCGAGAACTTTTCGTACCAAAAAACCCCCCCTCTAATCTTAAAGTTAACGGGTCCAAAATATAATAAATGATTCGAAGGATCAAAAAAATAATCCAATTGAGTTAACGCACTTGAACCTTTGGGTTAAACGAGAATTTTGAATTACGACTAATGTCGTCGAGCAAGTGCAGCCATATGGGTTCCTCGGCTTGATGGGTCCAAGATCAAGTGCCAGGCTGATCGTGACATGACATCCGAATGAGGTTTAAAGAGTGAGAACACCTTTTTCTTATTCTACCGTAGGGAAAAGAAGATTGCCAAAGCTTACTCGCATGATCGGTGCGTTACAACTGAGCTTTCGATGGAGACGTCCTCCGCAACAAGCAGCCAAAAACAGTGGGATCACAGTTCGCAAAGACGTACAGACTTGAATGGGTGATCGTCGCAGTTCTTGAAGTGTTCATCTTGGTAACAAGGAAAAGCACATCTTGGTGACGGGTAGCAGTCAAGATATGCTGGAGCAGATTGTGCCACGCTGATGTGCTGCAGATGCATGCGAACAGTACACAAGATCGAATAGGAGGCAGTGGGCTTCCTTTTGTCTCTGCAGATCTACTTAACAAGAAGAACCCCAAGATGGGGAGACCCAACTCGAATACAAATGGCAATGGCGAAGAAAAAGGCAAAAGCAACGACAGAACAAAGGCAAAAGCAGAGGGGGCCAGAGGACAGGGGAGAGTGGAAGATCCCTATGAAATGTTTGTTCGAAGGAACTCGAGGGTTTCATGTGAGAAGCTTCGCGGGCCCATTTTACATTAATCAAATAAGTTTATCAGCAAACTGGTGGAGACCCAATGCGGACCATGGAAAGCCCAACCCCAAATCATCTTTCGTTGTCGGGCCTTTCTATCGCAAAACTATCATCCTGATTTAGTCCGACATCGGAAGCAGGCTAAGGCCATCGTTTCATTCCTCGGGAAGAAACGACGGCAAAAAGGCCTCGACGGCCACGGGCCATTGACAAGGCCTTAAGCCCCACCGAGTTGTTCTCAGAAGAGCAGGCATTCGAACACATGCTGCCATTGCATGGTCGATGCAGGGCAGCCAAAGCCTGGCAGCAGATGCAGAGGGAGAACAAGTCCGTGGAGCACAAACCCAGGTGAACACGAGAACACGGGAAAAGTTTTACCTTTCAAGAAGGAACCAGTTTCCAGCATCCGTGTGATCCACGCCTTTCTCTTTCTTCTTCGGCCCCATGTAGTGCTGCTACCTCCATCGACAGTGCATGTGGGAATCTAACCATGTCCTCTGTTTCTGCAACAATATGCCAAAGCAAACACCACCACCACCGCCAACTATTAATTACAGAGGTTCTTCAACTGGATGGGCTTGATGCATGCCTAACCCATTTCCCTAAGATTCGTAGTCATCAGGAAGATTTATTCCTGGGTTTCACCGGTCCATACTCAACTCATATGGAAGAAAGTTAGATAGCTAACCAATTCGGCATGTTTGTTCTTTGGATTTCTTGATGGTGCCAAAGGACATTTGCCGGAACATTTCTAGACATTTTGGCATCAAGAAGAGAGAAAGCATAAGCTTCACAGGAGGAGCATCCCATCCGATTACCTGCTGATACTGAACTTGCTTGACCAGCTTGACTTGGAAAGATGATACCTGGACAGAGAATTAGTGTCCACAACTTTCCAAGTGCAGATCTTTTGGAAACACAAAGGTCAAGTCTTCTAAATTTCTTATAATACGCCAAATGGGCCCAACCCTGATGATTTTAAAATCCTGCTGGTACTCGAGAAAACAAGTTAGCCAATCGGATGTTTTCCACGAAAAGAAGTAGCTTTGCGGCTACGGCATCAAAAGCAAGGACAGACTACTAGACAAACAACAACATGCACATCACAAAGACTGAAATAAACCATACAAATTTGAGTTTCATGCAATTCCCTTTATATTAACCGCAGAAGGTGATATGATTCCAATTCCATCATTGAGAAAATTAAGAGAATGTAAATGATCAGCAATAAATATGAGAAAAGAACAGGAAAGAAAAACAGCAAGTATGGATTTTTCGGTTATCTACTTCTAAGACAATCTTTCACATCCATAAGATGTTTTCAGCAAGCTACGACAAATAACACGTTTTAAGTGTATATTAGCTGCAAAGCCCATCCATTGCTCAGACAAGAGGAGTTGCAAAGTTGGAATCATATTTGTCGCTAGTTGCATAAAAAGGAATCAGTCACCTTAACCATAGCATGTAAATAATGATGTATTATTAGATAACGAAAGTAATACAAGACTCAAAGACAGCCCTAATTTGTAATGCACACATGCATTTTGCTAGATTCTATATTTCACCTAAGATTTTTACAGCTGGAATTTACACATTTATGCATCTAGTTAAAAGTAGCTTCAACTAGAAAACCAATCTGGAAGCATATTTAAGCGAACAAAACTAAGATAACACACAGTTTAAGCAGACTATTCAAATTTAACTCTAGATCTTTAAATTGGAAAAATCAATTATTACCTCAGATTGCCTGCAGCTGACACAAAGGATCACTTGTATGTTTTCTCGCTGCATATAATCTCCATATATATTCATCTGCTAAACTACAAGAGCAGAGATGAAAGAAGTCGGAAATGAAGAATCTCAGAGCCCTTTTATGAGCTATGACATGAACAAATAGTTCGCAAACAAGGCAAGAGTATAAATAACATGGCCTTGTTTGCTGCAGCCACGCCAGCATCAACCGCTTAACACAGGAACGAAAAAATAGAAGCCTCAGCAGGTAAGAATTTCCTTCCTCGATGCAGCAAAAGTACAACCTACATATAGGAAAAGATGCATATTATAATACCTCAAGATGAGAAATTTAGATGGAAATTGGAAGAAATTGCAAGTAACTGAGCAAGAATGTAAAAAATTAAAATGCTTGGATGCCAACAAGCAGTTCACATCGAAGAATTGAGCATAACAACAAAATGCACTTCTATTGTCCAAAGAAGTGGACTTGCACAAGAATGAGTCAATTCTAATGGCAGAAGTCACAAAACAGAGGACTTCACTAAAAGCAATGCTAAAGACATCATAAATATGTGGCTGATAGAGAGTGCAACCCCTGAGGGTGCTAAATGATAATGCAAAGATCTGCATGACACATGCCCCATCAGGACAAAAAAGGGCGTAGAGATACAGTTTCATGGAATAAACTGGAAAGAAAACAATTTATAAAATGTCCATTGCCATGTATCTTCAGATCTCTGGATGCAGTTTAACATAAATATCAACCTGCAAAAGTATTAAGAAATTTTCATGGACTGGTTATCAAGTCACTGTGGTCAAAAAGTCATGGAATATATCCCACAGACTATGGATTCGCTTAAGAACTTGCCTTGCAGGTTCCTGCACCGGCATTTCTAAATGTGCATGGAGACACGATCTTGGTTGTGACACGAGTCCAAATCATGAGCATAAACCACATGGAATTCCAAACGACATCTTCCACAATTCCACAGGCATCACCAAGTGAAGTGAGTGAAACAAACCACATGGTACAATGATGAAGTCTAGATTTTCCAGGGAAGTTGAAGAAGAATATATCAATAAATCAGTTTTTGAAGGAAAACAAGATCCCATAAATAAAATTTAGGATACATCACTCAGTTTCCATTCTACAACAACCGGTGTCATGTCACATACCAATAAGGTAAGAAGGGGTAAACAACCTCCCATGGTAGTTAAATTCACTGATCTCCCTCAAAAATAAATGGTGGCATCAGGAAAACTTGTACAGCTATGATCAGCCCCAAATGCTATTGCAGAGATAAGCGCAAGAAAATGTTGATGCTTAGTCCTTCGTCCCAGAAGAATCATCCAACCATGTCAGATACTCATCTTCATCATAGTTGTACGGTCATCAAATTCTCAGCAACACTCTCGTAGATTTTGCAAGCAACCTACGATGCCACCAATAGAACTCACCCACTTTCTCGCTTGCAGTTCCCAGGCAAGAGGTATCGATGCCGGTCAACACTCTGAAGTATATAACTAGGAAGGTGAACAGCAGAATACAAACTAGGTATCGGCCCCAACTTGGCAATGATCTCTTGGAATGTATGCTCCTCCGGAAGCATGTCAAACAGGTCTGCTCCTCGGCAGATCACATCTTGAATCCTCGAAGGATTCAAGTAGTAGGCAAATCTCACCCGATCGACGTGGCTATATGCCTTCATCTTGAATACGAATTGGCTTATACGACGGAAGCAGAAGCTGCAGTGCCACCCTGAATCAGCAAATAGATCATCGGTCTGCCGGAAATGAGCATATCTGGTCTTCCCTGCTTGGTACCTGTGAACCGAAGCCCTCCAGCTTTTGTCATCAAGGTAAAACTCAAAGGAGTAGAGATAGTTCCGGAGCTGGAGATGAAGCTTCTCGGGAATCTCATCGCACCATCTCAGGAGGTCGATCGTATGGCCGCTTGGGATCTCGTCAACATCAGACATAATCAACAAGTCATCATCTTCAATGCCTGCAATCCTAATAAGCCGATCCAATGACACTCGCTGGTATGATTCCTCAACGAACGGATTCTCCCCCGTGACAAACCTCCCCCCGATGGTGCCGTAGGTCAGCCGCGATTCCACGAACTTGAAGCGGTTCCGGTTGCCAGCAAAGACGAAGGGTTTCCACAGCCCAGTGAAGGTGGAATTGGACTCGAGGAGGACGAACTCTGAGACGTAGGGGCTGAGCTCGTGCCACCGGATCTCGAGCATGTCGAGCTCGTTGCTGAACAGAACGGCATCGAAGACCCGACGGGGGGTATCACGCATGCCCCAGCCGTGGAGACGGCAGAGGCGCTCCATGGAGACGTTAGGGTGGTAGTAGTGGGGGATGGTGTGGAAGGGCTTGGGAGGGGACTCCCAGATGGGGCGGAGGAAGTAGGAGATCTTCTGGCCATGGAGGTAGATGATGAAGACGAGGACGGGGACGCCCATGAAGAGCAGCAGGAATGCCTTGAGATCGAACCCCCGGAGAGCGCACCGCAGCCGCGACATGCTCAACGCTGCCCTCGACGTCTGCTGCAACAGAAATCAAACGATCAGAAGGGTGAAATCGAACCCAACAGACTGGGGGAAATGGGAGTTCTTGCGGTTCAAATCCCCAGAGCCGAGACTTTCTCTCATTCCAAGAACAAACGAGAGAATCCACCATCATTTAGGGTTTGAAAGCGGAAATCATAGAAGAAAGAACCAAGGTTCCACACTCCAAACCCGAACCGAAAACAAACAAGCAACACAATTAGATCTGAAACGAGGGATAGAAAAAGGTGAATCACCTCGCCGCAGACGTCCTCGCAGATGTCGTCCGTCTTCTTGGAACAATAGTAAGCCGCTTCCGGCATAACGAGAAATCAAATCTTTCCCCCTACAAACCCCAAAAAGATCGCTTCTTTTTTCCTCGAAAGGGCTTGGAATTCCAGGCGCGGCGCGGATCAGATCACAGCCGGTCGCTGGAACTCAGCGACGTCCGGCCGTCCTCTCCACCGCCCCTCCCCTGCCCTACTATCGCTGCTGCTGCTTCTTCTTCTTCACGTAAAACTTATCGTCTTAATCCTAGAGAAACCGCCTTATAATAGCCGTTCTCGGGGAACAGGAAGGAAATTTGATAGGGCTCCTCTCTTTCTCTTCTATCTCCTCCCCCCTCTCTATCCTCGCCTCGCCCTTCTCTCTCTTCTCCCTCGCTGGTTTGTTGTTTTGTCTCGCTGTAATGTTCTGTCTTTGATGTTGCATTCGATGACAGATATAGCGCCCATTTCTCCCCCCCACCCTAATATTTACAAATATTGCCCAGCGCACCTCCCCTTCCCATTCAAAACTCCCTCATCCATCCCCTTGGAAAACGCAGGGAAAACCCCCTTCTTTAATGGAGAAAGGAGTACGATAGAAAAGATAAAACATAATGGAAGCAGTTTGCGAGTGCCATTCCCAACTGTTGCTTCCTCGAGCAGGGGAGAGCGGAATGCGAGGCGGGTCGAAGGACGCAGGAAGCATATACTCGTGTGGTGAGCATGCGGCGCGGGGTGAGAGAGGGTGTGTCGGTAAAAGCGGTGTTTTGTTGGCGCTGGCGAGCGAGGGTTCGTGGGCGGCGCGGCGACGAGACCACTCTGGCTCGCGTTCGAAGACCGGCCTTCGCCTTCTCTCTCTCTCTCTCTCTGTCTGCTACGTGGCTCCTCCTCAAAAGAATTGCTTGGATTTGCCCGAGACGAATCCATCAATGTGGCTCGTCGCATGTATTGCGACGCTGTTTGATTATTATCATCATTATTACTATTATAATCAATTAAATATTTTGCACATAACAATTGAACTGTTGACGGAATAGTGTTGTGAAACTAATATCGTTATGCAAGATGAGTGGATTTATATGATATTCTGAAAAAAAAAAGACGAGAACTAATGAGAAAATAAATAGACTCGCTTAAGAGGATATAAGATTTACGTGCAAAAAAAAGATATAATCAGAAATACAATACACTTATATTGATACAAAAGTCGCAAATGACATGTGATAAACTCGAGACAAATCTAAAAAAATTTTGTGATGAAATATAGAGAGAGAAATCTACAGTGGAAGATAGATTGACTAGAATTTCGAGGTGAAAGATTCGTAGATGAGTGCTACATGACGTAGATAAAAACAAAATAAAATGGACTTTTCCGACGCCCACGATGATAGGAACAGTTGCACCAATGACCACTTCTGCAAATTACTGAACCAGACTTTTCTGTGGTCGATTGACTTGGATTCCAACGGTAGACTTCACCACCGCATCTTTCTTCCTCCTCTTCCTTCTCCTGCCTGCGCGTCGATAAACGTAGAGATGGATCAAAGACCACCTTCAGTGGCTCGTATTGCACGTCAATGGCTTCGTTGCTGGTGGTGGCGAGTGACGCGGAAGAATATTTTGACCCAGCACAGCCATTATCTAGTTTTCGGAGTAAAGGAAGGTGAGTGGAAGAGTAAGAGCTCCGAGTCTCTCTCTCTCTCTCTCTCATCCACAAGACTTCACCTCAGGCTCTATCTCACCTTGTCTTCTTCCGTCGACCACTCAGTGTTGCTGTTGTATCAAGCTACTGCATGCACACATACGATGGCAAAAGTCTTCACGTCATTTCTTTAATGTCCCCGTCCAACTCGGTCACCCAATGGAGAAAGAAGAAGCTGATGACACCGAGTTGTGTCATTGTTACTGCCATGGCCACTTCAATCCTAATAGGGTTAACATTCATCGCCCAATCTTGAGACTTGGCTGGCACATCAAATGTCAACCAGAAAAGATCCTCTCTCGTTTCTCTATTCTATACACTCCTTCTTATTCCTAAGTTAATACTAACTAATACGAGGATAACAACATCGAGATTGTTTCAACCATTTATTCTCATTCATGAAATAATTGACCGATCGGGTTCGATCTGCGATAAATTTTCAACCAATAATTTATTTTTATTTTTGATCAAATCAATCAATCTCATCCGACTTTGATAACTATATCCTTTGTTCGTGTCGGATTTATATACTCTTTTAACCAGTAGATTTTTTCTTTTTTTCCTCCGATCATATCACAACCGATTCGATCCAAATATGATACCTATACGTTTTAAAGACACCAAACACATTCACAACTTTTGTGGTCGAAGAGCATGGAAATGAAATGAATCGTACTCGTGCCTGTGTGCCACTTCCCTCGGCACTATATCTCATCGGATAATTATTGGTTGGTGGATGTTGTTTGTGCGGTGCAGTGCAGTGCTTCTCTTCTCTCTTTCAAGATAGATCGGCAAGGCTCCACTGATCGGCTGTGAATGGACGGCTCACGGGTGCCGAATTGGTGGCCTCAGTTGCCGCCCCAAAGTGGCCGTCTTCTCCACCATTGGTGGTGACGACGGAGCATTCACTTTAATGCAACGACCTACACATCTTCTTCCTAGCATTTCTGCTTTCACAACCATCTCATGACCCTAGAAAACAAAGGGATGAGATCAAATCAAACAAGTTGCGCGAATTTTAAAGACCCAGCGATCACAAAAGAATGATTCATTATAGAGTGAGTCTTTTACACGAGTCTCCCACCCACCAATATGACTTTGACATGTATCAGATCATAAAGAAGCAGGCTTGCCCTAGAAATTGTGAGGAAGGTGCTTGTCATGCTCATAGGCTTCGGTTCCTGTGATTGTGTGCATGATTCTTATGATGGACTTTGTTTTCTAGCTGCAGAATGTTCTTTTCTTGGTGCATGTCTTGGATTAAAAAAGCTACTCTGTTCTTCTTCCACTGACTTTGTGTTTCCCTTTTCTTTTTGTCATTTAAGAAAGGAAAAATTGATCTATGTCAGATGAACAATATGGAAGCCATGGTGGTGGTCCTTCTTCAGCTGCTCTTACCCATAACCCATCTGCTCCTGGCCATGCTTGACAGTGACTGAAAGCCTCGAAAAGCACATGAGAGTTCATGACAACTGGCCCAAGCTGGTGTTCCTCACTTGCCACACTGTTCATGGCAGATTAGGTTCATCACCTCACTCTCCTCACTCCAATTACCAGCAGAAACAAAACCCTGCACAGGGAGGGATCAGAAGATTCATCTTCCTCAACTTGTTCTTGGCCAACATGACAGCAAGTGGTGGCACTTTCCCTGTACTAGTTTAATGATTTGTTGGGCATTCAAACCTAACTCAGCTTTGCCTCCAATTCTGTTCACTTTACTGATGCAGTCTTAGGGAGAATATGTGCTGCATGCACTGTTTGCTTGCTAGCAGTGGAAAACTTCACCTGCTCTTTGCAGCTAAGCATGAGAAATTAAAGCTTGGAAATGTTCAAGATATCAGAGTTGTCCAACCACCAATGCCAAGTCTCGGTCCCGGAAGACACTGATGCAGACAATGTTTGGCTGCATGAAGGTCATTTAGACAGCAGTACATAAGCTGAGCTTGAGATTTCCCCAGCTCATTGGGTTTTTGGCTTTTTATAGAATAGGAAGGAGGTATACAAATCAATATATCATCTATTTATTCATCTAAAGAGGCAGAATGAATTCAGTCAATGATATTATTATCTCATCCCATGGAAGCATTCCACTTACAGATATGATGCCACTGTAGTTGCCAAGAAACATAAATTTGGATGACCTCAATATGCAAGTAATTTTATGATAATTAAAATATGCTGAAGTGCTACTGCATGTTTTGTCTGTTGGACCACAAAACCTAACCTTTGGGCCACTTGAAAGGATGGTAGTTGACTGTCTTGATTTCAGGTAAGCAACCTAACTAGCTCCAGCAAATCTAATATGTTAAGAGAGTTGTCTGAAGAAAGGCATAGACCAACTGGCTTTAAGTATTCACTCAAGCTTAGGGAACAAATAGGATTAAATAATGCTTTGTCAACCTTTAAGGCTTCACAGCAAACTGCCAAAGTCTATGAGCTCAATGAGTTCCAAGTTCTGCTTTTGTAGCTGTGATGATGTCAAGCACAGAACACAACTGGAACATGGAAGTTGTAGTATCTGGTTAAGGTGTGATCTGAAAGCTTCTTAAGATACATGAGGAGATCATGTTTGGTACATTGCTTTTTATATCTTATCAATCAAAATTTTCAATTATCTATGAATGATTTTGAGAGTCAAAATGATCTGCCTCTTAAAAATCTCAATAGAAAACAAGAAATGATGACAGACTCTTGAATTTGAGATTTTACCTGCTCCTCAAGGGAAAACCTAATTTCTTGTTTGACATCAAGTCATTACCATAATGCTTGTTTCAAAGACAGAGACAAAAAAAAAAAAAAAAGAGATCATTAATTGGAGTTGTTTTTTTTTTTTTTTCTTGTCGTAGGAAACATGAAGAACAAGAACAACAGTAAAGAAGGGCCGGCTTCTCCTGTTGCACAAGACATCATACTGATCCTGTAGCCAGGCATTTAGGAACCAATGGCTTTTTCTCATAAGAAAATATGATAGACTTTTGGCCACTCTAAGTTGCTTGCATCAACAAAAGTTGTCATCAGGAGTTGACTTTATCATCTACATGACATGGAATGTTGTATTTTTTTGGTGGTTTATCTTTGCCCAAAGAGATTTCCATTTAGAATTCAATTTTCCTCAATTTAGGCCAAGAAATAAGAAGATATGCCATCTTTTTTGCAAACATATCATCAATCCTTAGCTTGGCAAGAACAAGTTTAAGATCACAACTTCCCTTTTGACATTGTAGAAGAGATAAGATTCATCAGACAATAAAAGCTTTGGAGTACATAAATATCTCAAAATAACCTGATTACTGCTTCTGAAATTATGGAAAACGGGGAGTTTTTATTTCAGATTTCTCACAAAAAAAATTTAAAAAAATCAAAACAATGAAATATATTTAGTAATATATAATCTATGAAATATTGTAGCTACAAGATTGAAGTTTGTGAGATTTAAAAAAAATGAAAAAGAAATTGTCTGTGCCACATTTCTGCAAGCAACATGTGGGCAACTCTTTTATTATTAATTTCTTTTGGAGAAAACATGTATTATTTTTCGTCAGCATAAATATTGATCCAACCAGCAAACCTAAACCAACAATAATGGATTATAGGCATAGTATTGATGGATCTAAAGAAAACAATTTACCTTTTCTTTTTTCATTCTTGTTCCTCCACAAATAAGCCAACTGAACCCACAGACACCATTAAGAGATACCTGTGTGTTGAACCTTCTCAGTGAAGATGCCAACTCCATGCTGTTTGATGGGCCACCAACTAGAAATGTATCAAGTAATGGCACATCTGCAGGAGATTTTTGGCCTGCTGAAACCAACAATTAATGGGCTACATGGGATTCTAGGCATATATCATTTTAATTCTCTGCGTAAACAACAACTTACCTCATCTACATTCCTATTTCTGCACAAACATGCAAACTGAGCCCACAGACTTTTCAACGAGGATGCCAACTCCAATGTAGTTTGATGGGCCACCAAGCAGAAATGCACCACAGTGAACACATTTGCAGAAGATTAATTGGCCTTCAAGCCCCTGAAACAACCATATAGCCAAACAGATCAGATTGCAGTGGACAATTCAGATTGAGCCATTTTTATTTTATTTATTTTTGCAAGCATTATTTGTGCACATTGTAGCACACTGTTACAAGCTGACTTGGATTTGTTGAAGGGACACTTTTGTGATAAGCATTTGAAAAAAAAAAAAAGTCAGTCTCCTCATGATCTCATATAATCTCATAGAAATTGAGAGAAAAATAAAAAGTTAATAAATGAACGAGCAAATGTATGGACAAAATGTTGCCATCGCTATGTAAAAACATACATACTCGGAATCTTACAAACAAACATTAAAAGAAAACAATACATAAGCATTGTAAAAAAAAAGAGGACTTGACAAGTTCAAAAACATTTATCCGATAAAGAGTCCAAAATATCCCACCATATATACAAAATCCTCGTGCAGTGGCTTCGATATAAGGATTTGAAGCATGAAAGAGTGGCTTCGATGGCAACCACAGAAAGAGGAACCCACGACAAGTTTCATGGCAAATTCCCCACCTCCACCAGAAAATTAGCGAACTAAAGTAGGAATAGGTTGACTACTCATCTTGAACCTAAGAATTCTCAATGTCCATAGGCACAGACGTGTAGGTGGGGCATGCATTAGAAGGATCCACACATGTCGTCTTCCTTCTTTCATTGCTTTTGGCCGTAGCAGCAGAAAGCACCAATGGCGCCGGTCATCATCGACAGACGAGTACGAAGCACTACCTTCTGAATGCGAATGCGTCCAACCGACGGCCAGATGGATGCAGCAACAACACGTCCCATCGCCTCCGGTCCCTCCCGCTCTCACCCTTTTCCTCCGAATGCCTTCCCCCTGCAGCCACTCCGACAAATGCTTGCGTCTGCACAAGTCCCTGCAAGATTTTGGACTATGTGTGTCTACTGCTTCTGCAAGTTTTTATTAAGATTAAATCTTAATTAAGTTCATAATAATTCTTAGGATCAAATCTCAAAAACTTCATTAAGTTACGGCTAGTCGAATAGGATTAACATTTCTTGATGTTTTCCTAATTCCATTTCCTCATCGGAAGGAAACAGCGTGTCGTGATATGCCTCCGTCGACTGAGACTGTGAGAGACAGCCAGACAATGACAGCTGGTAGAAGGGAATTTGTTCGAATTATTAGTCTGCAATATAGCACAAGAAAAGGTCCCTCTACGATCAAAGAAGACATCAAGCTTCAATAAAAACAAGGAAAACAAAATTAGATACCGATGACAAGAAGTAGTAGAATCCCCTGTTCTTATGTACAAACTACGTTCTAATACTAGTTTGTGGTGATTCTAATTGATACATGAACACACTGCAACATGGTTGCATGGATTCTGCGGTATCCATCCATGGCGACATCTCCGAATCACAAAATCCAATGCAGCCGCTGATCCAAACGCAAAAGAAGAAGTAATCGCTGCAGCAACACGAAGCTTACACCATGGATCTGCAGAGGGGACAGGTGGAGTGCAGGTGAGACAGCCACCTCTCCAAGCACTCTCTGTGGAAGAAGTGCCTGCATGCCACCACCTGGCTCACCTCCGCCGCCGCCTCGAAGCCATGGAGGCACACGCAGCACTCTCCGTCGTCGACGCCACCCTCGTGCCTCCACACCTCGACCCGTGCTCCGACGTCCGGCATGCGCTCCTCTTCCCCATCACCACCACCGCCTAATCCTATCATTCGAACCACCGCCCATATGACCCCGTCCACTAGCAGTGCCACCGGGAGCAAAGCGTAAGCCAGCAGCGCGAAGGGAAAGAAGGCCTCGGCGGCGCTCGGCAGGCTGTGTAGCCCCATCTCTCTCCCTTCTCCTCCTCCTCACCCCACTGCTGACATGCAACCTCGGCAATCGTGTGTTTATTATAGCGGGGTGGATGAATTCCGCGTGGTACCACCACCTGATGTGGAGGAAGAAGTTGGTGGGAAGCTTACACATGCACGCATCTCTTCTCCTCCCACCGGAGGAGTCTGCGTCAATCACTGTCAACGGGGGAGGAACAGTGACTGCGAGGGGGACATCCTTTGCTCGGAGAAGACAAGGAAAGCGAGGTGGCGGTGCCGCGGAGATGAAGTGGTGGTGCACCAGCAAGAGGACAGGTGGACAGGCCCAGACGCGGCAAGTTCCGCGTCCGGCGAGACAATGTGGCTGGGAACATGTCCCAGTCTACACTAACGAACAACATAAGCCCGAATCATTGCGAAGGTAAACTTATCTTGAACCAATTAATTCTCCATCTCCATCACCTCTATTCGCCCTATGAAAAAAAAGGCTTTTTAATTAGATTAAAAATAGGGCGATTTCCTCAAAAGTTTTTCTTTTTGATCTCAATTTTCAGACCCTAAATGTTCCTGTCGTGAGGTCCCACCATTTTCATGTGGCGGCCTTTACCTCGCCACTTAGGTCCCACTGTTTTCGTCCTCTTATGAGCAAGCGTCGAAGAGGAGAGAGGAGAAGATGATTGAGACAGTTACACGAAGACGATGGGACAGAAGCAACGACGGCGGCTTCGTCTACAAGCGCCGCCGCAGCCGCGGACCCAGAGGCGGAGCTGAGGCGCTGCCTCCACGACCCGAGAAATCGGTACCGGCGGGAGCTGGCGCAGTGGGAGCGCCTCTCGCCCGACCTGCTCCACCCCATCGCCGCCGCCGCTTCGACGCCCGAGCCTCCGCCGCTGGGGGAGGATACCCAGCAGGCAATCGTCGACGACGTGGAAGGAAACCAGGGTTAGGTAGGGCTTTAACTAAACCAGGGTTTACGTGTTGCAGGTGGAAGCGCAAGAGGCGGTCATCGGAAAGCTGGCGGAGGGGAGCGCGCACATGGGGTCGTTGTGGGGGGAGAAAGAAGGGAGCTTGGCGGAGTGTCTCTGATGGAGCTACCGATCTGGGCAAGCCCTAGGCCTCTTGCGGCTTCGTTATCGGATGGAGTGATACCAGAGCAGCATCACAATTTACATGGCCACAAAGGAGTTGTATCTCCTTTTTAAGATTAATCCAAAGCAGGTTCTTTTCCCCCCCTACTATCAAGAGTACATAATTTCTATCAATTGCTGATACCTGTTGAATCGATCAGGTTCGGAGTCACCGTGTTCTACAGGTTGGTGGATTCGTCACCATCTCTTCGATATATATGCCTTCTCAGCGTCCGCCATCCGATCTTGGAACATTTTCCACTCTTTTCTACACCGATCCTGTACCTGCCGGAGGTGACGGTCACACAAGTTTCTTAGTATCAGCATAAGGAGATCAAAAGACATGAAGAAGCAAGCAAGCAATATATTCCGTACCCCCTTCCATGGTGGTTTTCCAGTCTCTTTCTGTCCCTGTGATGACATGGGAAGAGGAGGTTAGAGCACAGAGAAACCTAGTGCTGCTCATCATCGGACTCATCTGCCTACCTGGTTACCAAGCGTAGGAATCCCTTGGTGAACGATCCATTGCGAATCCACGACTCCAATTCTCTCGTGAGCCCCCTGGATGGGAGTTCCGAAAGAAATTAAACTAGAGTATCAAAATGCAACACGAAAAGCACCGGTTGTCGAAGTACCTCCACGCATCTCCGAAGAGCAAAATCAAGACCCCATCCATGAACCAAGTCGTTCTGCGTCGATGATACTGGCGTTCAAAGTTGCATGTGAAGGAATGGAGAGAAAGAAGGAAAAGAGACAAAAATACCTGAATCATATGCCATGCGCAACGCCAGGCATCTCGGGAGAACACAGTCGCCATTATCTCGACGAACCTGTACATGGGATGAGAAATAAGACGGAGCGATAATAGAGTGGTAGAACCGAGAGACGTATGGCTTCGTACGCAGCACAGGGTGGAAGACGAGGGTTGGAACACCAGCCATGTTTCTCCTTTGTTTCTCTGTCGAGAACCAACCATAATGTTAATATGAATCTTTTGGGAAGGCAAGAATTCATATTCATGTAACTCTTTGTGCCGGTCTTACAAAATGTGGTGGTATTCTAATGAAAGGAAACAAGAGAGGATAAATAGATCAATTGAATTGAATGAGAACTCACTTGTGGACTTCGCTTCCCTCTCTCCGCATTGTCATTTGCCATGTTAAGTCCTTACTGGGTTCTAGGCCAGGTTGTGAAATCTCCAGCCCATGTTTCTTTACCAGCTTAATGTATCTGCAGCGGCAAAGAAATTTCTAATTTACAGGTGCATAAAAAATTTAGCATGCATTCTCAAAGCAGGGAAAGCCACTTACTCTTCGGCATCAAAGTGCTCAACTCCTAGATCTTCATCCCAAATGAATATGAACTCATATGGAGCCACAATGTCGGGGTGCAAAAACCGTTTTGCAAACCACCTTGAATCAAACAGGAGAATCAGAATATCTAAATAATTCAACTATCACCCGTGTTGCAACTCTGTGTAAGAAGATTTGAAATTCTTCACTCACCATTTAGTTTGTTTTCTGGCACTGACATGAATAGCCCGCTTTGACCATTCAAATTCATCCCACTCACTTGTCCGGCCATCATAATGGAACAACATGATTGTAAAATTTTCTGAGAACTACAACATCAAATTTCTCAGAAGTCAGATGCAAACTTGAAACGTAGTAATAATTTGCATGTCAGTGCCTAAGAGATGCATTAAACTATCAAGACTCTGTAAAAACGAATCATATGGTCAGAGCTACTATGAAATTCTTAAGGTGAGTCGAACTATGCCCAGAAAAAGCTCAAAATAGTTATCATAAGTTGTACTTTTATTACGTAAGACTATAAGCTAGACTTCCTCTGCATGATCTCAGGAACATCCTTTTAATAGGTTTGTTGCATAGTTCAAATGCCAATATCTGAAGGTTCTTAAAAACTTAAGGAGCATATGAAATTCCATATCTCTTTTGGCGAACTATTTAGCATCAGATATGAAGATGCACAAAATCATATTTCAACATATGCTGACCATAAAATCCATTCAAATTATACCTGAAGTGGGTTTAGTTACGGAAAAGAACTAGGATGTGGCATAAAAAGATAAATTTAAGGCAAGTCCTTAGAGTGGGTGGTGGAGTGAACTACATCGCATGGGTGTGGCAATCTGTACTGAAGTTTTTGATTGCAAGACCAAGACTCAGAAAGAGGGGAAGAAGCGTCACTCAGAACAAGCTACAACAGCTTGACAGCACTTGCTACCTAGAGTCATTAGGCTAGCAGTGAAAAAAGGGATCACTTTAGTTGCTCCTCCACTAACCTTTTTAACTGCTGCATCGATGTTGTTTTTCTGATCATATCCAACTGTGAAAGTTACTAGGTACTTCTGCTGGATCAGCAAATCCTGAACATCAACCAAACGTTTCGTTAGCAGAAACTGAAAAAAAAAAGAACGCGTTAAGCATAAAAGGAAAAGAAGTAGAATGATCCATAGGTTTTTCTCCGTTGGTTGCTTTCATCATGCAAAGTTCTTCGCAAGGTAGTAAGACATAGTTATCTAGCTTCAATCACTTATGAAAACTAAACCAATAATGCACTTCTCCAGCTCATGAGTAAATTACTTGCATGATCAGCAAAAGTGCAGTGCTATTAGGTTCAGCATTTATACAGACAATCTATGAAGAGATCACAAAATATCAGTGCTTTGTGGGTTATGCATAAATGGACAAAATATTCATAATAAAGTTTAAACATATTACACTGTCAGTGTTTCTCTATATCTAAAGAGCCACTGCAACTCCAAACTTGCAACAAAAAAAACACCCTCCAACTTGCATAGCTCATCACAGAAATTACATACAGAATACCCAACTGCAGAATTGTAATTGGCTTTATATGACAGCAATGCTAAATAGTCAGTCTCATGCACACATATCCAGAAGTTCATGCACAATGAGATAACTTGGGCGAAACTAGTGTTATAATGAAATAAAGGGGGATACGGTATTCACAATCTCATGTATATGTAAGGTAGCTAATATATACAAATATTAGCCCATCTTACAAGTGAAAAACAAAGAAACTGAAAATTTAGTTCTTACTAAAATGAAATAATGCAAAACAGATTTGAGGTTTGAATATGTTATGTGCTACGATTGTGTCCAATTGGAAAGTTATATCTATCCTGCCAGCAAACAATCTGCAACTACAGTCAGTAATATAAAGTTATCATTCAAATAATCCAAGATGCATATAAAATATCACACAATAACAAGATAAAGCAATACCAATATTCAAGTAAAAAATAACAATAGCACATACCTCACTTGGATTCCCCCACAACCTTCGTGGATAAAGATCTGACTTGGATACGATGATATTTGGTGGGAGCCCTTCTGCACCTCGAGGATTTTTAGGAACGTAGATCTAGACCATTTAAAAAATCTGGTAAGGATATGGTCGTCAGTACAGGAAAATTGAAGTACCAATCTTCTCAATCTGATACACATCACATTGGATTGTTTTAAGAAAGAATATGAAACAGATTGCTTAAACCAAAGCCTCTTCATTGAAAAAGATAAATTTTGACACTTTCGTGGATGCACTATAATTTAAATTATTCATTTGAAGACTGTTAGGGTTAGGATATGACATCTGAAGTTACAGAAGGGTCCTTTCTGATGAAACTGACTTGAACAAAACTTTACTTTCAACACTTCATTCTAGGCTAATTTACTTTTGTTGATGTTCCTATTTAGGAACCAAGGAACAGTTAACTATGTTAAAAAAGAAGCACAAATTTTAATTATAGCACAAATGCCTTAGGAACCAAATTTTGATGTTACCATAGCTGCAACATAAAAAACAAAGAAATGTAGAAAACCATCATAAAAATTACATAGTTATTGCTGAAACTCTCCTAGATCATCCTACCTATTCAGGTTTCAAAATAAATCAAGAAAATGCATAACGAAAAATAATTTTAAAAAATCTATTTTTTAGAATTTAGTAGATCGTTTCTTTCTTTTTCTGATTTTCCTGACATGTTTTGATTATTTTGAACAAGTTCAACATTGACAGAGGTCATGCCATTAATTAAATACTGTGTATATTACTGAGAAATTGACAAAAAAAATTTACTTATCCACAAAAGAAATTTGAAGTATATCTCACAGTTAATCTACTATTTAAAATAAATACCTTTGAGGTATCATTATAATGTACTGTTGAGTTGTTTCTGTTGTGACTATGTATAGGAGGCCAAGTGTGATTCAGCAATGCTTGGGTTGCAAAAACTGAATTCTTGTCCTCGATGCATGTGGTGATGCTACCAGGCAAGTGGAGCTGCCAAATTAACCAGGTAAAATCCTTAGGTGTAATACTGCAACGGAACATGTACGTTCAGCAAAAGATAGAAGTGTACCTTTGGCATATTAGCTGTTGGAAAGGAAACTCCAATAAAAAAGCCTATAATGACTCCAACAAATATGTTTATAATAATTCTCATACTGTCATTTGGATACCTAAGAAATCCACTGCAAGCCATAATAGAAAGTGACAACAAACATCAAATCGAATAGAAGATTGAACGAAGATGAACAAATTTCAGAACTTTCATCTGCTAAAAGAACTTGAAGCCAAAGAACAGTTAAGCAACAAACCTGTGCCCCATATTTCTAGGTTTTGTCATGTGTTTTCAGATCACAAAGACGAACTGATTCTTGCATTCAAAGCTGCTCCACATTACTCAGAAAGTTCATAATTACTTTCTTCGCAAGGACAAGTGGGCCTTCATGAAAACCTAAATTTATAAAAGATACTCAAAAAGAGGTAAAAACAGTGTAAGTTGCTCTAAGCCCAAGAATAATAAGCTCTAAGCCCAACAAATAACTGAACATCTCAAGCATCAAAAAGTAGACTAACATAGAAATATATATCTAATTAAAGTGAAAGCATCTTATTCAAAGCAAATTGTTACTAACAAAAAAACCACAAGGATTTAAATAACAATGAAATTAAAAGCTAGAGAAATGAGCGCCAAAAGACAAAAATGACACCATTTACTCCTCAGCTCAGATGGCTTCCTCAGATAGTATGACACATTGTGAAAGTTGATATGATACATCAATGCTGCTGAATTAGCTGAACAACTGAATACAACAGGAATTCAAGCACAACTGGCAGGGCAGATCGACAGAAAAGAAATTACGTATCAAATGGATCAGAGAGGGCAGGGTTTCCTTACAAATAATCCACGCTAAAATTGATCATTATTCCTATACAATTCGAACTATCTATGGAGTATTAGCCATAAATTTGGATATTTGTGAGTAAGGAATAATAGACATTTATTTATCTTGCAATTTTGTCCAGTGATAAAACAAAAACCAACAACTGCCCTCAGTTTGCAATGAAGTTGATATCTCTATCACATTACTATTAGTTAGAACAACCATTCTATGATCTGACTTTCCACCATTGCTCTAGTACCTACCATTCACAAGCTTTTCTCAACTCATCGAGTCTGAGTCAACTGTCCTTCTTAGTGGAGGGAAAGATCACACGTACAGAGGTGCATAAAAAGTCAAATTTGGACTAATAAGGGGTGCAAATTCTAAGACAAATGAGGAGGGCTGAAAGAAAGGACACAACTTTCTTGCTTTATCATGGTTACTTTCTAAAGCTGAGTATTCTATCAGAGAAACTTCTCTTGTAGGATAAAAGTTAAAGAACAAAGACACCACATACTAAAGATTGGGTGTGCAGAACATTTCTGTTCATGTCCTTGCCAAATCACCTAAAATGAAATGTGGCTCAGTACGTCAACAAGATACAGTCAAGTTGGTTGTCCGGCTGCAAATTCATATGAACGCGCCGCCATTGACGACACATTACAGAAAAATCTCTTCTTGCACGACATGGGTGTTCGTCAAACGAACCCCAAATGCTAAAGCTTCTATTTTTAGCTGCGTTGACACAGTTCATGTACAATCTAGGATGTGGGGAGAAGTGGGCGAGCGGTTTAAATTTCATCACATCAATATATATCAAACCCACAACAAATAGCAGCACCAAAAACCCATCTTTTGGTAAAAATGGGAACTATCCGCCGAGTCGTTGACTAGAGCAACAAACGAACGCCCAAATTTCATCCAAACTCTCAACAACAGATCCCAATTGACTCGACCGGAGAAGGGGGAATAAAGAAATTTCGCACCTGAACTCGATGGCGGACGCGATGCAGGCGAGCGACAACACGCTGCTCACCGGTGAGCCTAGCAGTGCCCTGGTGCTGCTTCCGCTTCTTCCTCTTCCGCTTTCCTCTCCTTATGGAGGAGAGGGCAGGGAAGGGGAAGGGAGAGTTACGGGGAACTACGGAGTCCTCGTGTGATCCGTGACCGGCGTCTCGAAGAGGGGCAGCAGAACACGAGGAGGAAGCACGAAGAGTAACGAGAAAAATACGCAAGTGGAGTTCAACAACGTGGAATTCAAGTTCGGCTGCGGAGGAAACAACAAGCGAGCGAGGAAAAAGAACAGCCCTCTCTCTCTCTCTCTCTCTCTCTCCCTCTCCCTCTCTCTCTCCCTCTCTCGGTCCGTCGGTGTCTATCGCTGGGGTCGGAAACGGCAGTCTTGTCCTGCGCTTCCACTTATCCCAAGCCAGAGTCGTTTGTCTTCTTGGGTTGTTTTTGTTTCCAAAACCGGAAAAGTTGTTTTGATTTCTGAAAACAGAAGCCTTGTAACTGTTTCTGCTTTCTTCTATTTGTTGTGTCATGTATAAAGCAAAAGCAATTCAAAATAAAATGGAACCCGGTTGGGATCCACCAAGAAAATAAATGTCACAAAAGACTTGAATATTGTAAGACTGCATTAATTTTATGAGTAAATTTACATCCATACACACAAATTACCAAAGGTTGGCCCATTCCTGAGTTAAAGAGGAGCTCAATAACCATACAAGCCATGACAGGAGTTGATCATGATAATATATATAATCTTTGAGTAAAGCTATATAAAAGAAAATGGCATATAACAACATTTTAAAGGCTCATTAAATTTGACAACTATACATAGGGGTCCTACATTATGTTTATACAATAATGACAGCTTGAAAATGTTGCCAGTGTTAATAAGTGGGATATTAAATACAAGGTATGGGGATGGGATACTTACAAGGACATGGTTTGGAGGTATCTATTTCTCTCGTCTGCCCTGAGTGTTTAGCTGCTAGCTTATCTGTCCACAATGGAACTCTATTATCTCTAGCAAGCAGAAAAGCAAGTGGACTCAACAAGTATAACAACAAATAATCTCTAATCTCTAGCTATAGAAAAATAAAGGTGCACTCAAACAAGACTAAAACTAAGCTCTCTGTCCATAATTAATTGACATGTAAATATTTAACTACCAGGAACATGCGGGACGCCACAAAAATAAGAACCAAGCCGGGGGAATATGTTGGAGAGGTGATGATGCACTTGGGTGAAAGCTGCTTGGTTAGTCACATGGTAGGATGCTTTAAGAGAAATAAACATGCGTGAGAGCATGAAACCATTAAACGCATGGATGAGGTACTTGTTGGGAACACAACGTACAGTGCGATGATTGAGTCACAGCTGGATCGATACGGCACAGCCTGCATCAGAGAGTAAAAGTTTGTGATCATGAAAGGGATACTTGCATCCTAAGTTGGGCTCCAAGGAGGATCCCATGCTTGGGGATTTGAATAAGTCAAAACAAAATATCACAAGAATTTAAACAAATCAACAGATACTAAATCGATTGGGGAACCCAAAAAACACAAAAAAAGTGGATGCATAGTACAGGGATCATGATGCCAATAAACATGAGATAACAACTAGTGGAATTCTTACCATCATTCAACACCCATGAAGAAATCAGGTATCAAAGTGCAATCTCAGATATAAAGTATGCAGGTTCCTCGTGATCGAGCCAAATTATTGAAAGAAGTAAAAAATTGCATAAGTTGGTTCTTGCAATTCCTGTACTTGTAATTTAGGGCTGGATAACATAATGCAAAATTTGAATATAATTTCCAATACACCAGCTAGAATAACATCCTAAGTTGAAATAAAAAAACCAAAACTCCAAATCATTTACGGACATTGAAATGTGAAAGAACCTTTAGAAACACCTGGAGTTGATGTGATGAACAAAACAACAAATTTACTCTTGCCAAGCTCGTAACTTCATAGCCACATCATACAATTGAAAACATCAAGATTTATATCTTAATAACACAAAAAAGAGGTCCCCCCAAAGAGTAAATTGTGTCGACTGTCAGGAATAAATAAAAGCGAAATTCTACTTGCAATAACCAGAAGTACCTCTGTACATGTACATTGGCTTATACCAATCATACACACAAAGAACAGGAACTTCTTTCCACCATAAAAATTGAGAATTAAAGTGAAAATAGAGGCAAAAAGATTTAAGATAGATGAATGGAAAAGAACAAATCAGACACAGCACCACACCAACTTCAAAAGGTGACAGAGGCGAAACGAAATAACACTCTTTATGTGTAATACAACTACCCATTACAAAAAGAACACAAGTTAACAGCAGAATTAAGTTCAGCCTATCCAACCATATTCCATAGTTGACACTCCAATTTAAAGCTTTAACATGCATGGATGAATACATAGCCAAGCCAAAGATTTAACCACAGACACTGGCATAAAACCAAAAAAATAAAAAATAAAAAGGATTTAATTGTACATGATATCATTGTTAGTTGCACTTTGATAAATACAAAGTAATTATTAAAATATGCAAGATGATACCATCAGCACATGTATAGTAGCTGAATGCACACAGGTTATCCCGTTCAACCGTTGGTTATACCAGAAAATGAAGAGGTCGTGAGACCAACTGCAACAGTATATCACTTTCTCAGAGTACACGGTTTGCAGCAACGGTTAGTGACAATATCAGCAGCACCACAACAAGCGGAGATAATTTAGACATGTGCCATAATATGTCGTACATTTTATGACACCTGGCAGGCAGGCACATGTTCCGGAATCTCCAGAAAACCCCATTGCTTTGTCTCTTCATAAGCTCTTTCAAGATTACAGATGAACCAGCATCAGGTGATTTTAAGGCACTCTAAAATATGAAAAATCCCTAAAAGCAATCAAATCACATGCTTTCTACTAAACTTTCTCATTTTCTGAAGAAAACAATGAGAAGAAATCAATCGTATGGTAGTGGTCACACGTGGTGTAAGGAAAAGACTGTCGGCACATAAGATGGTCCTAAAGGATCATCTATATGATAGCTTCCCATGACCTGGCTACACCTCTGACAGTGAGAAGGGACCTGAGGCCAGGGAGCTTGTATAGATTATATCTATTTTTGCATCTTGTCAATATTGACTTTTGAGCAGCATATCCTTAGAACTTCACTATGTTGCTCAGCAGGAAGTTTCTTTAATATTTCTGCTATCGCATCCTTATGCTTCTTTTGCATATCATCAAGTTCCCTCTGCTGCTCAGTCAACAAATGCTCTAATTTTTTAACAATGAACTGCATGTCCTCGGACTTGTTTGCAAGAAAAGTTTCATTTATTTTGTTATCACTGCCCTCAAGCTGTCCAGAGTGGACCCCACGGTTACACAACTGAAATCCAGTGCATGAAGGTGATTCATCCAGGTCTTGGTTTAGACTGTTAGTGGAGGATGGGTTTCTCACATTATAAGATATTAGTAATGACCCAATTCCCAGATTATTGTCACCACCATCACCAGAACCTGGGGAACGTCTCTGTTGTTTAGGTGAAGAGCGGTCAATTGACCGGGATTTCCTCTGGCCATCTTTTTTAAAGGAATCACCTTTCTCATCGTAAACATCAAGAGATATGTCTTCACTTCCATGCAATTCCAACTCAGAACATGCATTTGAGTGTGCAAGAGATGATGGAGAGTCTACACTAGTTGCCTTTGGAGAATCAGACCAATACTTCCGACCAGAAGGGAGCCGTTCTAGGGTAAGACTGCCAGCTGGATAATCTAATTCATTGGGTAAAGCAGAGACTTCATCATCAGCTTCCGAATCATGGCTATGACAATCAGAAACTGTTACATAATTGCTATGATATTCAAAAGCTTCTCCTGACATCCAATCTGGGACATAGGCCTGTATCTCAGCATCTATCATCGCAGCAATCGTTGTGACATCTTGATCCGTAAGGTCTAATTCTGCCACCATTTCTGTGGCAACACTTACTGATGTGTCTGCCTCAATATCAAATGGAAAATGAATGTTGCGAATTTGACCTACGGTAAAACAAATCAGCAACAGAATCATTGAGCTAAGAGTAATAACGAACAGATACATCAGTCACAAGTGAACAAAGAAGCAAACTTGTAAACCTGTTGAATCCGCAATCCGTAGCTTTAAAAATATTGTGTTGAGGTCTTTGCGTTGACCTTCCACAGTAAAATCTCGACCAATTGTAGCTGGTTCTACTTGGTCATACCCATAAATTGTACTTGCATTGGAATGACCAACATTATCTGCATTTGCAATCTAAAATTACCAAAAGAAAGAGGATGACAGAATCACGAGAAATACATGTCTCATAAACATCAACAAACATACTATGACCATTATAAGATCCAGTCCAATCTTTCTTTACCTGATTGACTTGACGATGATCTCAGGGGATAACCTATGCTGTCAGTGTCTGCATCTTCTTGGAGAAAAGAGTCTAGTAATAATTCCGTTGCGGGCAATCTCTCAGAAACATTGGCAATGCATTTTTCGATAAACCTCTTGACTCCTGGATCCTTTACCTTAGCCAATGAAGCAGGCTTGATTCCCTACATGCCAATAATGAGACTCATCAGACAGCCCAATGCAGACAATCATTTTGCAAAACACCTGACATAAGTAGACATTAAGCTTATGACATTCAACTAAGTTAATATTTCCTTAAGACTAATAAAACAAATAGAACAGGAGTAAAGTTGTGTGGAACTTCCAAATAACATAGGAACCCAGTCACACAATGGAACTCCTAGGATATTTTGGATGATAAAGTACAGAGCAAACAAAAACCTTCTATACTCGGACGTGTAAAGACAATTTCTACAATATGATGGCAACACACAGAAATATAACATAATTATTAGATGAGAACATTCAAAACATGTAATCATAAACAGCACAGGTACAATGGGTAGTTACCATTTTCTCAAGCATCATTATGTACGAAAAAAGCTTCATCAAAGAGCAAAAGAAAAAAAAGGATATGTTAAAATCTGTCAAATCATAGCACATGATCCCAACTTACTTGATGATCTGCTACCCTGACCATAAAAGAATGAAATACAGAACTTAATGAACCATGACCCACTTAGTAAGGGTGGCTACATTTGAGTGTGGGGGAGAACAAATGTAGATTATTTTTTCAACTTGATAACCTGTCACATCAGAACAGAAAACATGATCTGGCACTTGTGTAAAATACAATCTGTGATCAGTTTATCCAAATTTGACCCAATTACCCAAGTAACAAGTTTCTCGACTGAGCTTGGTTTATTTCCAGCTGGTTCAAATTGGTTAGTGAGTCCAGGTCGGGGATTAACACACGTTCCATCAGTATCATTTCTTTGGTACACTAAAACCAATTATGAGTTAAACAGGGATCCTTACAGAAGCAGCCAAAATGACTGAACAAGAACAATTCGGTTTCAATAAAAAGAACTTTCAACCAAAAGCCTTAAGTACGCAGAAGAAGGCCTAACTCAACCATCTCAAAAGATGGATTAATCTCAATATTAAGGAACTTGTATTCAAACACAGGGGTTTCTTTTATACCAAAAAAAAAAAGCATCTAATTCATGATCTTTTAATAGCCTTTAGTTGCAATATGACTCATCTAACAACTTATGGTCACTATCAAATGCATCAAGGCATCATAAGTCATCAAGATGCATAAGGTATCTCACAGCCATTACAGTGTCGAGCTTCATATGAAGGTTGACCCTTGCTTGTTGAGGCTCTTGAAAAGCACAAGCATACATAATGTGATGATACTGACACTATCTACTTTTTGTTCTAGTAATACATTAAAAAAGATTTTGGAACTAGTATCATGCCAAGAGTCAAATGAAGCAACCAAACAAAATAATTGTATTAATGGAATCTAGTGCTCAGTAAACTAACAACGAAAAGTTAAATCAACTGTGAATATATAGTAAACTCACTGAGGTCACTTTCTTGTATATTTGTGCTGCATTGGTGCATTCCACATACGGGTACTCAAATGTCACCAACTCTAATAAGCACATACCAAATGCATATATATCAACAAGCTCATTATATTCTTCCTCATAAAGTTCTGGAGCCATAAATTCGGGTGTCCCTGCAACAACATAATAACTGCTAAAAACTACTTGTTCCAACTTTTACAAGCATTCGAAATTCAACATTCCAGCCAAAAGGAAGACAGTCTTCACCAATGCAACTATGAGCAGAGTGAGCATGGCGAAGAATGGCCGCCAATCCTAGATCACCTATTTTCACCTCCCCCTGGTTCCCATTTATGAAAATGTTGTCACATTTCAGGTCTCTGTGGATTACTGGTGGATCATGGCTATGGAGGTAGTGAAGCCCACTCAAGATTTGCCTCGACCACTTCTTCAATGCTCTTACATCCACATGCTTATGTTTTTTCCTGTACCTGATTCAGCAAACAGGCAATAAACAATTACCTAGCGATCTTAGCTAAACGAAAGAAATATAAATATTCTTAAAGAGAAACCGGAAGTGGTGGATAAAGGACGCACTGACGCAATGTCCCAGAGTTGAAGACCTCAGTGATGATGTTGATATTACCATTCTTGACGTCGACCCATGAGTTAAAGAACTTGATGATGTTTTTATGCTTCAGAGTCTTGAGCAAGTGAACTTCCGAGTGGAGCCGGTCCAGGTCGTCGGCATTCCGCAGCAAATCGGTCACCTTCACCTGATTCCAAGCCACCTCTATTCCTTCCACCTCATCAAAAGCCTTGTAGCTGGCAAATCGCGCTCCCGTCAAGGATTCCAACCAGCTCGAAAATGCCAACAAACACACAACCAGACAAAAAGGAAACTACATACAAACAAACCCTACTTAAGCCAAGAACCACGGATTAAGGATACACGGTCTTGACAGCCCCCTTTCCTAAAACCTCCTTATACTACAACATCGCGCGCAACAGAGGATGAACGAATTAGGGCATAATCAATCAATAATTTGATAAAAGCAATCGTGTTCGGCTATCACATAGAACTTCCGCATGGGATTGCCGCAATGAAAAGAAACCACCGGCCGCAAATACGACAATTATCCGGCAAATTGAAAGGTTTGGAAGAGCTATGGATTGGGAGAACTGACCCGGCCGTAGCGCCCAGTGGGATCGATCTCCACGAATTCGGCTTCCGGATCCTCCGGCTCCTGCTCCGGCGTGGAACCTCCGTGCATTTTTCGCCGCGAGTCCCCAACCCTCTCGAGCACTAATCCTGGATATGCTTTGAAATTGCTCGACGGATTTACCCAAAGAGAACACAGAGTCGAATGGCTCGGGATTCGGGTGTTAATAAAGGGAAGGGGGCAAGAGACGCCCCTTCGGATGCGAGGGGTCCGAGTTTTTGTTTTTTTGTTTTCGTTTTTCTCTTGTTGTGTCCGGCTGCGGGAAAACAAAAACAGACGTCTCAAACACGTCGGCGCCAATGCGGATTTTGGACGCCATTAAATTGCTTTCTGTAGAGGTTCTGCTGCTCCGCAGGAACAGTATTAGATGTCACCCTCCCCCCTCCACACGTGGTAGCCTGCTATTGGAGGAACTCATGTGCCCCAACAAATCTGAATTTGATTTATATTATTGAATAACTAAAATATTTTTAAAATTAAACTATATAATCAGCGAATTTCTAAGAAAACATTTTTTCTTTTTTTTTCTAGGGAGGTAGCTTGTAGTCGGAGTACATCATATTTTGTGAAGGGTACTCATTATTTATCATGTTTTTAAATATCCTTAAAAAGATAATCCATGAGAATATTATTTTAAAATAGATTTATAATATTTTTAAAAATACTGTAAACTTATTTTTAAAAATTAGATCAATTTAAATAGATACCATTTCATTTATCTTGTCAAGAAACATTTCAGAGATTATGATAAATTAAACACGGTCTTTGATATATATATATATATATATATATATATATATATATATATATATATATATATATATATATATATATATATATATATATATATATATATAAGGAGTACCTCTCATTAAAAAGATTTTGTTTTCAAAATTCACCCACAGTTCATTATTTCTGCATGTAATGAAACACCATCCAGAAGCAGCAATTAATTGTAGATGGTAATCACAACCAAGAAGGACAGCAGCTCCATTTGCCTCAAGAAAATAAAAGGGGGAAAAGAGAACAAAAGGACAGCTTGATCATCTTTGGAATCAATGAACGTGGACAAGGTTGGTGGGATGGGTCCCATCTGGCCACCAATGGCAAGCAACTCTGGACTCCCATCATTGGCAATTCTTTTCCTTCTCTTGCAGATACAGTCAACCATCTTTAATTTGATTGGAGCAATCAGAGGGAAATGTTATTGCAGATTGAAGGATGCTTTTTTACCCACTTTATGAATCATTCAGTGACTTGTCACTTTCTGCTTACTTTACCAAAAACCCTTCACTAGAATCATCTTCTTCCTACTTCATTTGTATTACTCACAGAGTTTCCATTATCCATTTGGAGAGTTTATCCAAAAATACCTTACATGACTAAAGAATAAGTATTTTACTGCCTTCAAGAATTATTAAATGATTTACAGGATTTGAATGTGAATCCACCCAAATTTGATTTAAAGACCTTTAAATCATCTAACACTTTTTTTTATAAAAAAATCAATAGTATTTATCAGGTATGTTGAAATAGTAAAGTGAATTGAATACGCTTTATGGCATTTGGTGATAAATGAATTGTATTACATTCGAGACATATTAAATTAGGCTTGAAAAAATTATAAAATAAATAAATATATTAATTATTTATATCATATTTTTTTTTAAGGTAAGAGTTTGAGATAAGTTAGACAAACTCTTATGATATTATACTTATAATATGAATCATATTATATTCGATCATAGAACTAATAAAAAAAAATTAAACAGTGACCTATCTATCGCTCTAAAAGATTAGCTGTTACCGATTTCCTTTACCCTCTTCAGCTTGGGTTCTCCATGAATCGGTGCTGTATGGGAGTTGGATCAGCTTTGTTTGCTGGCGGTGCTTCCATCTTCTTCGTCCGGTCATTGTTGTCATGTACCCTACGATGGCCCCATCCATCCATAATTCATCTAACCAGAAATCACAGGCACACACACCCACAAGAGAGAGAGAGAGAGAGAGAGAGAGAGAGAGAGAGAGAGAGAGAGAGAGAAAGAAAGAGAGAGAAATGAAAAGAAAGAAAGAAACAGACATCAGAAACATTATTTTCAGCGCCAAGATGAGTTCGGCTTATCCAGTTTACGATGAATCATGGAGAGGATGTGAGAGGATTGACTGCATTGGCTGACACGGGCCAAGTTGGAGACAGTACAAGCACCCCATGTTTGCTCCAAGGGTTGATGTCCTTTGATCTGCAAAAGAAAAGCCGCTTCCCTTTTCTTCTTCCTTGTTTCCTTCAATTTCCTCGTCACATTCAAGACCAGTGGGCTGCACCCTTTTCCTACTCATCTCCATTAACCCAACACCAATCATGAGTAAGCTTATAATTTCCGCGTATTGTTTTTATACTTGATGATGGGCGACCACAGTCTATATCTCCTCCCCCTCTGGTCTCTCTCATCCCCTATTTCGTCTTCATAGCTTTGCTTGGCTCTCTGTCGTACTGGCAGATGCAGGACCCGCCATTTACGTTTCCTTCCTGCTTCGCTCCCGGCGAGCGGCTCCCCGACGATCCCACCACCGCAGCTGCGACCAAGTCGGGCCAGAGCATCGTCACGTCCATTTACCGCACCAAGATCGCAGGCCACTGCCGGCTGATCACAGTCACCTGGTGCCGGGACGTGCTGGTCCGCGGCCTCTCGGTGTCGGTCGACGACGAGGGATCAGGGAGCGGTACCGAAAGCTGCGGCGGCGGCAGCCAGCTGGTTTGCTTCAAGGTGGAGATGCGGCCATGGCACTTCTGGCGCAAGCACGGCTCGAGGCGCTTCCAGGTGGAAGGGAAGGCCGTGGTCGTCCTGTGGGACCTTCGGAGCGCGAAATTCTCCGGCGAGCCGGAGCCGCAGTCCGGCTTCTACGTCGCGGTGGCCTCCGACCACGAGGTGGTGCTTCTGCTGGGCGACAACAAGGAGGCCTACCGGAAAACCGGGTGCCGCCCGGCCACCATCGACGCCACCCTGGTGTCCAGGAAGGAGCACGTCTTCGGGAGGACGCGGTTCGTGACGCGAGCTCGGTTCCAGGACAAGGACAGGCCGCACGAGATCGCCATCGAGTACAGCAGCAGCAGCAGCAGCGGCTGCAGCATCGGCGGCAACATCGACCCGGAGATGGTGGTCAAGATCGACGGCGCGGTGGCCATCCACGTGAAGCATCTGCAGTGGAAGTTCCGGGGGAACGAGTGCATCACGGTGAGCAGGGCACGAGTGGAGGTGTACTGGGACGTCCACGACTGGCTCTTCAGCCCGGGGCTGAGGCACGCCATGTTCATCTTCAAGCCCATCGCGCTGCTCAGCTCCTCGATGCCGCTGTCGTCTTCTTCCTCGAGTACCGTCGACAAACACATCGCGCTCATGGCGGGCTCGTCGGGGTTCTGCCTGTTCCTCTATGCATGGAAGTTAGATTGACCATGTCACGGTCCAGTATTACTGCTGCTATCATCGCGATTTGGATTAATAAGAGTTTTAAGAGCCATTTTTGATCCAAGTTTAGTGCTTTCGGTGACGAGATCTGAGGGAAGCCGGACATGCCTGTGCAGGAGAAGGGAGGGGATGGCTGGCGAGCACATGGGAAGTCGGGGGAGGTCGAAAGGTAGCAACAGCTGGTGTGGTTGAATAAAGGGACATGATAAAGGATGACAGAGTGGACTCACAACATGGCGTCCAATAATGCTTTTCTCTCAACATTCCAAGCCACCACCGCCACCGCCACCTCCAGCTTTCCTCCCCCTGTAAACCACACTCCAAATCTCTCTTCTTTGTTGCTTCCGCTGCTGCATTTGATTCCGCGTCATTCATCGAGTTCAGATTCCTCCTCCCCCCTCCCAAAATTAATTAGACGATCCAATAATTGATGTGTTCTTACATATCTATCCTCTGCAAATACTGCATTTGCCCCTGCAAAGTATATATTTACGATTATATATATAGTCCTACATTAGAATTAGAAGGACACTTAATCCGATCTTAGAGGCTTGATTGGGTTTGAGTATTATTGACTACATAATTTTAGATTTACCAAGTCAATGAATCAGGTATTGTTATGAATATCGAATTACAGATTACCTATTGACGTACATGGTTAGGTATCCAAGTGAGAAAGTATTGTTCGTGGATGAAGTTATACTTCCACCATAGTATGTATGGAATCACTGTTGGACTAATCCTTATGCATGCATGTGTTAATGTTTGATTTTGACCAATCAATTTTGTCTCATAGTGGAAATAATAGAAGATTTGACCTACAGGGATATAGAAGATTTGACCAATTTTGTCTCATTAATTGAAATTTAAGTATTTTTTATAACGTGATTATAGAACTATTAATGTAATGAGTCAGTTATACCATTAGATTGAATCATGATATATGATATAAAATATCTATAAATACTACTAATGTTTTTAACATTATAATAAATATTAAATAATACTATTTTTTTGGTAAGTAATATTAAATCATGATATATGATTTTAAATTAGTGTTTTTGGTAAAAACGTCGGTTCAAAGAAACTCCTTCGATAAAAGCTTGTCCGTTTAAACTTGAAAATATTCGTAGGACTATAATAAGTAAGTAAAGCAATTTACAAAGTAATTAAACAACAAAGAAGAGAAGACACATCAATTTTATAGTGGTTCAATCGTTGTAACCTATGCGCAGTCCCGATTTCTCCTCTGTTAAAGCCATCGGCTTTTACTATCAATCTTCCTTCAATAGGTGAAGATTAACTATCCTCTTACAATCATTTTCTCCTTTTTATAGGTTTATAAGATAACTTTTACAATTCGCTCACCTCTCTCTTAAGCTAAAACTAAAACTTAGAGCTAGATGTCATGGACAGACTTATAAACGAGGGGTTCAATATAAAGCTTATGCATGTTTATATCTTTTGGTTTGTTCATGCTTTGCACAATATATAGAGAGCTAATCAAATGTTTAACAGGTCTATTTTAGTTGGGTTGGTGATCGTTTTAGGCTTATAAATAAAGGTTATTTCATGTGAACACTTGTGAGAGATTTCGGTCTGTAGTGAATCAATTTTTTATCTTTGTTGTACAACCATTCTGAGCTTGTGAAGTCTATGATTGTAATTTATATTGGCAAGGAAGTGTTTATTAAAATAGTTGCTTATGGATTCCGAGTGAAGTGCTCTCTTTAACCCATCTTTTCTTTTGTAGGTCCTAAGGGATCATAGGAGGTTTCGGGAAGGTTGACCTTTGCGAACGGACGCACAAGGGTGCCGCATGACTTAGGCAAAACCAGCTAAGTCCACGATATAGAGAAAAATTCTCAAGGAATTATAGTAGAGTTTTCATACTATTTTTTTCTCAGTTCTTATATATACTAAGTAAGGATGAGTAAAATATTTATAGGCCTATAATGGATTCAAATTTGGAG
Organism: Musa beccarii; assembly: GCA_024322285.1. Classification (NCBI taxonomy): domain Eukaryota; kingdom Viridiplantae; phylum Streptophyta; class Magnoliopsida; order Zingiberales; family Musaceae; genus Musa; species Musa beccarii. The sequence continues at coordinate 69,272,502 of CM044394.1, read as the reverse complement.
TCAAAACCAATCTCATCCTAGGTTTTCGAGGGTACTGGACAGTACCACCTCTTGTAACACTGACACAGGGTAGTATCACCACCTGATATAGTCTTGGAGATTGTGTTTCAGAGTCTGAGTCATTGGCGGTTCCATCGCTTGGTCTAGCGGTACCACCGCCTGACCCAATTTTTGGGTCACTGAATGAGTGTTCCTCTTGGCCTAAAACGGCCCAACTCTAGTTTAATTGGCCCCTAATTGAGTTGATCTAATTATATTCAAAACTAACTTAATTATAACTTAAACTACTTCAATCTAGACACAATCGATTACAAACAAGAATACTAAGTTGTCCGATATATCATTGGTTTATAAATGCGCTTTCAAACTTCCAAACCTTAGATGCATCATGTATATGTCAGATGTTGACTTTCATCGAAGTTTCGATCTCTTATTGAAGTCTATGTATTTATGGAAATCTATTTGATCTTTCACAACATCCAATCTTCTTATAATTTATCAATCGTCATTAAGTTCCGAACTTATGATGCTTATGGCATGAAGTCTTTTATCGACATCGTCGATTTTTTTTTTAGTCATATAATCTTCTTGATGATGTTCAATTTAATCTTCAATCTCGAACTACTTTAAATCAATCTTTCCGATTGAAGTTTCAGAACATGCTTCAAACTTCGATTAGAACTTTTCAAACTTTAGGAATTTTATTAAAGTTAATTCTTCGAATCTTTAAAAATATTGATCTTTTAAGATTAGTTTTATTGTTTCTCAATGGTTGAGTTCTGATTTTCTAGTTTGAAGTGGATTAAATGAAGTTTTGGATAAGAATGGTCAACCACCCATAATCGTGCCTTTGGTTATTTTTTTAGTTAGTCTATATTTTACTACTAATGACTAGAGAGAATATTGTATATAACATATTTCATATTTAACACTGGTAATATTTGATTTTTGTATCATGGATGATTGGCAGAAATTGATTTGAAGTTATTTAGGCCTATAGGAACTCTTTCTAAAGAGATTTTCGAGTGCATCAACTTTATTGGCTGGACAAACTAGCTAATATTGCTGCTGTTAGTGGTGATCTAGGTTCATTTAGTTAGAATGGCTAGTGAGCCATCAAATAGTTTTCTTTAGCCCAACGAGCAACTCGAGGTCCTTTTGCTTAATTTAAGATTATTGGGTGACCTTTGAAGCTTAGGTCGAGGACAACATATCAAGCAACCTTCCATACTTAGCTTAAGGAAAGTATATTTGGGCAATCTTTGATGCTTGGCCTAAGAATGATGCATTCGACGATCTCTGATACTTGGGCCCAAAGAGGACCCATTGGGTAAATATTGATGCTTATCTAAGCTTACATTCGATTAATGTTTCAGAGAAAATATTAGATGTCAACTTTCATATTAGCCTGCTTGAGGATCATGATGCCAATTAAATCAGCTAAGCTTTTTTCTTTTTTTTTCTAAAGCTTGTAGTCGGAAAATACAAATTTGATAGAAATATTGATATCTACTTGAGAAGGGTCATAGAGGCAACAAAAACATTCAGATGATCATTTTGATATCGGCGACTTTGATTAACCCAATAAAGAAACATCAAGTAGCCTTTCCTACTTAATCCTGATGTTACCCAAGTCCTTATTTCCCACATCGAATGAAACTTAAGCAGCAAAGTAGATTAATCACAACCAAGAAGGACAGCAGTATTTACTCAAGACAAAAGGACAGCTTGATATTTGGAATCAATGAACGTGGACAAGGTTGTGGGATGGGTCCCATCTGATTGAAGATACAGTCAACCATCTTTAATTTGATTGCGATTTGGATGCTTACCCACTTTTGAATTCACTAAAATCATCTTTCCTACTTCATAGAGTTTTCCAATCCATTTGGAGAGTTTATCCATCCTTACATGACTAAAGAATAAGTATTTTACTGCTTATTAAATGATTTACAGGATTTGAATTGAATCACCCAAATTTGATTAAAGACCTTAAATCATCTTTTTTAGTCAATAGTATTTATCAGGTATGTTTAGTAAAGTGAATTGAATACGCTTTATGGCATTTGGTGATAAATTTGTATGACATTCGAGACATTTAAATCTCTGAAAAAAATTAGTAAAATTAAATTAATTATCCATTTTTTTTAAGTCCTTTTGGATAAGCGTATTATAGAATCATTTATATTCGATCATAGAACTAACTTAAACAGTGACCTCATCGCTCTAAAAGATTAGCTCCGATCCTTGTCCCTCTTCATTTCTCCATGACTTTGTATGGGAGTTGTCAGCTTTGTTTGCTGGCGGTGCTTCCATCTTCTTGATGGTTTCACACCCACAAGAGAGAGAGAGAGAGAGAGAGAGAGAGATGAGAAAAGGAAAGAAAGAAACAGACATCAGAAACATTATTTTCAGCGCCAAGATGAGTTCGGCTTATCCAGTTTACGATGAATCATGGAGAGGATGTGAGAGGATTGACTGCATTGGCTGACACGGGCCAAGTTGGAGACAGTACAAGCACCCATGTTTGCTCAAGGGTTGATCCCTTTGATCTGCAAAAGAAAAGCCTTCCCTTTTCTTCTTCCTTGTTTCCTTCAATTTCTTCACATTCAAGACCAGTGGGCTGCACCCTTTTCCTACTCATTCCATTAACAACACCAATCATGAGTAAGCTTAAATTTCCGCGTATTGTTTTTATACTTGATGATGGGCGACCACAGTCTATATCTCTCTCTCTCATCCCCTATTTTGCTTGGCCTCTGTCGTACTGGCAGATGCAGGACCCGCCATTTACGTGGCTTCGCTCCCGGCGAGCGGCTCCCCGACGATCCCACCACCGCAGCTGCGACCAAGTCGGGCCAGAGCATCGTCACGTCCATTTACCGCACCAAGATCGAGGTTGATCACAGTTGGTGCCGGGACGTTGGTCCGCGGCCTCTCGGTGTCGGTCGACGAAAGGATCAGATGGTACCGAAAGCTGCGAGGCGGCAGATTTGCTATGGATAAGAAGGCCTTCCATTGGTCGTTATTCTAAATCTCTCCGGCGAGCCGGAGCCGCAGTTTACGTCGCGGTAGCCTACGAGGTGAGACTACTGGGCGACAACAAGGAGGCCTACACAAGCTTAAAGCCACCATCGAACCCTGGTGTCCAGGAAGGAGCACGGAGGACGCGGTTCGTGACGCGAGCTCGGTTCCAGGACAAGGACAGGCCGCACGAGATCGCCATCGAGTAAGCAGCAGCAGCAGCAGCGGCTATATCGACCCGGAGATGGTGGTCAAGATCTGGCCATCCACGTGAAGCATCTGCAGTTGAAGTTTGATCACGTTATGGAGGTTTGGAGACGTCCAATGGCACCCGGGGCTTGATGATTCAGGCGCTAAGGCCCTCGATGCCGCTTTGTCTTCTTCCTCCGACAAACACTTTTCGCGCTCATTTCGGGTTCTGCCTGTTCCTATGCATGGAAGTTAGATTGACCATGTTCCAGTATTACTGCTGCTATCATCGATTTGATTAATAAGATTTTAAGAGCCATTTTTGATCTAGTGCTTTCGGTGACGAGATCTGAGGGAAGCCGACATTGTTAGAAGGAGGGATGGCTGGCGAGCACATGGGAAGAGGAAATCGGTAGCAACAGCTGTTGGTTGAATAAAGGGAATGATAAAGAAATTTGGACTCATGGCGTAATATCTTTTCTCTCAAATCTAGATCAAATCCAGCTATAAAAATTCTCTTCTTTGTTGCTTCCGATATTTGATCCGCGTCAATCGAGTTCAGGCCTATTAAGACGTTGATTGTTCTTACAATCTATCCTCTGAAAATACTAAATTTGCCCCTGCAAAGTATATATTTACGATTAATATATTCCTACATTAGAATTAGAAGGACACTTAATCCGATCTTAGAATTGGGTTTGAGTATTATTGAATTTTAGATAAAGTCAAATCAGGTATTGTTATGAATATCGAATTTTACTATTGACGTACATGGTGCTGAGAAAGGTTCAAAGTGTAATGGAATTGTTGATAATCCTTATGCATGCATGTTTAATGTTTGATTTTGACCAATGTGTCCCAGGGATATAGAAGATTTGACCAATTTTCCTCATTAATTGAAATTTAAGTAATGTGATTATAGGTAATTGTTTTTAGATTGAATCATGATATATGATATAAAATATCTATAAATACTACTAATGATGTTATTTTTTGGTAAGGTATTAAATCATATATATGATGCATGGTAAAAACGTATTGTGAAACTCTTCGATAAAAGCTTGCTTAAACTGTTTCTGATTAATAAGAAAAAGCAATTTACAAAGTAATTAAACAACAAAGAAGAGAAGACACATCTTTAGTGCACCCTATGAGGTTTTCTTGCCAGGCTACAATCTTCCTTCAATAGGTGGAGATTAACTATCCTCTTACAATCATTTTCTCCTTTTATAGGTTTATAAGCCAATTCGCTATTCTTTTATGCTAAAACTAAAAAGAGTAGATTGGGTAGACTTTAAACGAGGGGTTCAATATTTATGCATGATATCTTTTGGTTTGTTCATGCTTTGCACAATATATGAGCTAATCAAATGTTTAACATCTATTTTAGTTGGGTTGGTGATCGTTTTAGGCATAAATAAAGGTTATTTCATGAACACTTGTGAGAGATTTGATCTAGTGAACAATTTTTATCTTTGTTGTACAACCATTTGAGCATTGTGAAGTCATGATTGTAATTTATATTGGCAAGGAAGTGATTAAAATAGTTGCTTATGGATTCCATTGATTTCTTTAACCCATCTTTTTTTTGGGAAGGGAAATGAGTTTCGGCTTTGATTCTCCCGAGTCTACTTGATAAAGATATTCCAAGGAAGAGTAATATTCATACTATTTTTTTCAGGATAGACTAAGTAAGGATGAGAAATATTTATAGCCACCACAAAGATATGCAAATTTGGTTGCATATGCTTTGTTTGTTCGAACCTTCGATGCATCATCCTGCCTAATTCCAGAAGAAATCGCTTGTCTATTGAGTGAGCCTACTACTACCTACTCAAATCTGATTTGTTGTTATAATACCATTGTTGAGGAAAGGTCCTTGTTCGTAAAATTATACGGGAAATCCTAATTGATATTCAAAACTAAGCTTCTTAAACTTTACAAGTTTGGCAAACAAGAATAAGTTGAGGTGAAGCTATTGTGTGATGACCTGCCATCTTCTTAGCGTTGGGGCTCTTTTTAAGCAAGTTTTGTTGGGAAAGATATCCAATTTGCTCCTTCGGAGTTCAATTCCAAACCCAATCATCAAGGTGAGATTAGTTTCTTCATCAAAAATCTAAGTTCTTTGAAGTTCTTTTGTCTTTCCGAGATGCTAAGTTAGGTTTAAAAAATGAAGTTTTGGATAAGAATCCCACCCATTGATGCTTTTTAGTTAGTAAAACTAATGACTAGAGAGGTATATAACATAAAATATTTCATGAATTTCAGGATGACATGGATTGACACCTCTTTCTAAAGAGATGCATCAACTTTATTGGCTGACAAAAAGCGCTTTGGACTTAATTTATTAAGTCCATATTTTTCATCAACTTTAGCCCAACGGGCTTTTCTTGTTTAGTAGTTTAAGGTGTTTTATGGCAACATAGAACAATTTCCATAGGCATTTGTAAAGTTGCCTCTTTGTGCTAGTAAGAGATGCATTCGACGATCTCTGATACTTGGGCCCAAAGAGGACCCATTGGGTAAATATTGATGCTTAATCTAAGAAAAGTACATCAGGTGGCTTTTCGATGCTTAACTTGATGATGACACATTAAACAACCTTTAATGCTTAGTCCGAGGAAAATACATCAGACGAATATTGATACCTACTTGAGAAGGGCCATAGAAGGCAACATTCAATGCTATATTTGAGGAGAGCGTATCGAGCGACCTTCGATGCTTAACCCAATAAAGAAACATCAAGTAGCCTTTACTACTTAATCTCTATTTAATTGTCTTTGTTGTGCCAAATTATTGATTTCACGAGGCTAGCTTAACAAATAGTGTATAAGATAGACCTTAATCCTTAGTTTAAGAAGGATGCATCGGCATATTTGAAAGGTTTTCATCAGCATGCAGCACTCGTGTTGCTTGACATCCCAATTAGCAAAAAAAATTACAAGTGTTGAGTTGGTGAGGGAGTCACCGACAAATATGTCTGACAGGTTGTATGTCATATAGAGTAAGAAGGACGAGTAAGAAAAATGGGTGAGAGGCAACTAACAAGATATTTGACAATTGAGATAATGCATGAGGCTACAAGTGGGTTTTCGAGGGACTCATTCGACCTCCTAAGCCCTCTCGAGTCTTTAATCCTCCAAGTCCTTTACCTCCACTTTTTGTTCCTTAGTCCTCCAAAGTGTCCTATTCACTTGCTTTTTGACAATAGAAATAAGTGGTTTAGCTTCCACCCACATTGTGAAGTAGTTGACCATGGTGATCAGAAACTTGCGTTAGCTTGAGACAGGTGGGAAAGGGTTAAGTAGGTCCATCCCCCATTAAGCATTGTGACTAAGTGAGGACTGTTCATCGGTGCTGGAGGTAGTGGCTGTTGCTATTATTGTTTCTCAGTGTGTGTCGTCAGGAGCTAAGCTAATCACGGGATAAAGGGGATGATAGATTGCATTATCCTTGCCAGGGCTTGCATTAGTCATGTTAGACTAAGAAAAACTTCGATCGAAGCCACCATGTGTATTGATGCATTCGACGGTAAGGAGAATCTATGATCATTGAACAACCGTTGTTATCGAAACGGAGTGTAAGCAATCATAAAAGCTTTGGTAGAATATAACATCTACTATTATCCAGATTTAGTGATAGTGATATAAGTGGAGACCGAGACATCTTTATTGGGACACTTGTTCAAAGAATGGACGGGATGATGCTCTTGAGACATATCATTTCTTCCTCTAACACCAAAATGATAAGAAAAAAAATTGGCGATTGACATGGAATGATGGGCCAATCGGACTCGATCCTACCTTAACTTGCACTAAGTCATTTGGTTTGTCTGATGCATTTTCGATGTCTGATGTAAGGGTTAACCTATTTTTAATACCAATGTCATGTAAATTTCTCGACATGGATCATCTGATACCTATGTGTAGATTCGAGGTGGATTAAGTAGAGTTTTGGATGAAAATGGTTGAATCTGGATGATGGTGCCTAGATTATCTTTTTATTATCTAATCGTTAGTTATCAAAGAAAATATTTTTATTCGGTGGATACCAACGTGGCGATTCATAGTTGAGAATTTTATAAATAATTTTTATATCCAAAATAAATAAATAAAATATTATGAATTTGGAGGGATGTACATGAATTTTCTTTATATATTAATCAATGCATGAGACCATGGCGGACAGGAATCAGATTCCAAGTTTATGATTGGACGAATATAACCCATCTTTCCGCAGATATGTTCACCGCCGCACACTTTTGTTGTCTCACAAATTTTTGGTTCATTGATAGGGTCTGTATCTGCCCTGACACTATCGGACTCGGGTACGGTATCTATGCTCCGCAAGTTTGATCCGAAGCATCACATCTCTTATCTCTAATATAGAAATAGAAATGTTGGACATGTTTCTTTTGGATCCATAAACTTATTGGATTCAAATATTAATTCCTTATGTAGGCAATACCATCGATGGCTGCTTCCTTATTTCTTGGCCTTTCTCTTCTCGACGACGACGAAGAAAGCGAGCGCCACGACAGAGAAGGCCGAGAAGCACGCTGCGGCGATGCCCAGCGACGCATGCAGGCCCGTGATCCCGACAACGTCGAACAGGTTGGTGGTCTTCTGGGCGTCGGTGCTCTGCCCGTAGGCGACCTCCGCTTCCTCGGAGTCCAGCACGTAGGCTCTCACGAAGAAGGTGGCCGTGGGGATGCTGCGCTCCACGGTGTACGCCACGGAGCCGGCGGTGGCGTAGGGCTGGGTGGTGATCTTGAACTGGCACGTCTTGTCCTTCTTTAGGTTGTCGTCCGTCTTGCGCCACCCGCGGTCGGCTTGGCTTGCCGGAGCGTAGCAGAAGCTCACTTTCACCTTCTGGTAGGCCGAGACGGTGCCCCCCGGCAGGCTCTGGTTGATCGCCCAGGTCACGTTGATCTGGTCGACGCCAGCATACAGCACTGCATGTATCATACGAACGAGAAGATTTCAGAAACCGATGCCAAGAGAACTTCGTGTCCCATCATCAAACACAAACACACAGAGAGAGAGAGAGAGAGAGAGAGAGAGAGAGAGAGAGAGAGAGAGAGAGAGAGAGAGAGGATTGTTTTCCTCTTGAGTGGTGTTAGAATATTCTTTCCTTTGTAAAGGACGGTGGTGCGTTGGGAAAAAGATAAAAAGACATATGTCACACGCAAGACCGTCAGACAAAAAGAAAGCATGAAAGAAACAGAGGTGCACTTCCGCTAGGGAAACAGGGAGCTCAAGAACATCATCCACGGTAGTTGAAAGGTTCTGAAAGATGGGAAGGAGGCTTGCAGATGATTCTTTGCTTCAGAACGATCGAGCATGATGACATGATCAATGAAAACATCGCAGAATGAATCAATGACTAGAATTCAATAAGAAACCAGTTAATCCATGATGCTGGAACGGGAGGTACAGACCTTGGCCTGGACTTGGGGATGCAGTGACTATGAGAGTCTTAGGGAGGGAGGAGAACAGCACCGCGGCAGAAGGCCCGAGATAACAGAGGAGGAAGAGGAGGAGGAAGGGGAGAACCCTGACTTGATACGAGATCAAAGCAGCCATTGGTTCTTCTTTGCCTTCAATTGTGGGAGCTCCCTCGGTTGATGGTAGCTTCTTATATATAGTTCCCGAGCGACTGACCGGTGGAAAGCCAAAGAGATCTTGCACTGCTTGCGCAAGATTTGTGGGGGCTCTTCATGGGCCCAAAGCATGCTGGAGTAGCAGTGCAGGGAAGGGTGATGATACGAACACGGTGGCCTTCATCATCGGCCGAGGGGTAACATGACCTACTCGGTTGACTTTATCCGTCGTGGACCCAACATGCTTTGACTGTCAATTGCACGAACGTGTGATGCGTCGATGAATGCAGCGTGGTGTTTCGACCGCCGTTTCGCCCGGACCGGCACGGTCCGGACGAGAACCGTTACGCGGACCGCGTTGGTTTCGGGCGTTCCGCCTTCACCCATTAATTGTAGCTTTTGGGGACCGCATTCGCGCCGCCTCTTCGCCCGAACGCGAGCGCGTCTCGCTTCGAGCTGCCGCTCTTCGCTGGTCGCTGTCGACGGTACGCTTCCTCCTCCTCTTCCTCTTTCTCCACCACCACCCCTTCTTCCTTCCATCTCTTCCTCCACTTCTCTTCTTCCTCTTCGAAACATCGCCCATGTACCGGTGTTTCGTGTGTCAGTGGTCTGGCTTTGTCCCTCTTTGAGTTTGCGAAGGGTGTCAAACTGGCCCTTGGCAAGGCAATAGAGTTTGCGAACGGTGTCACCAAAAGCTTCCCTCACCGGGACAAATCTGGGAAAAGCGGGGGAACGAAGGAGATCGGAGGAGGAAGAACAAGCAGACAAGATTACAGGAAGAGCAAAGGTATCTGTTCGACATTGCTACTCTTCTTCCTTGGATGTACTCCGGATCTGGGTTTAGAGGAGGGGCTTCCGGTTGAAGGGCTTCCTTTTGTTTGGTACGTCTCCTTCCTTCTATTCTGTAGTTTCTTGAACTATCTCAGAATGTCTACAACTTCCCCATTCTGAAGGATGAGTAGTAGAACTAAACCAATCCTGCGTGATTCATGTGCTTGAAATGTGTAATGCTTTCCACAATTACTTTTCATTCTCCATTGTTGTAAATTGTTTTCTTCTTTTTAGGGCAACATTGGTGGTTGCTCCCTCTTAGTCGCATGAGTATGAATCTGTATGCAGAAGGTAGATCTTTGTTCTTGCTAACATAAACCATAGCAATCCCTCGGCAGATTTAACTTGCTCATGTATTTGACTGAAGATTGGGTGAATGGTCGGTCATGTTGATCCAGCGTAAATCTTATGATGCTCTATATCAGGTTACTTTTTGGATGGGAGAAGGATTGGATTGTTATGATGTTGAGATATAGTTGTTCTTCTTTGAAAATGGACATGCAAATGAAAATAAGGGCATCCCCAATAGGCATGTAAGCAATATGATCTTGTTGAGTGTTTTTAAAGGAACTCTCCATAACAATCTTCAGACTTGTCTGAGCATCAGGTGTAATATTTAATCTACAAACTTAATTATATGGAAGCAAAGTCACTGCTTTTGCAAAAGCAGAACAACTTCTTGATCTATTTTCCGAGTAGTTGCACCTTTCTTTATTACTTGAGAGACTACAGATCAAAAAGTCTAATGATCACTCTACTTATCAAGAAACATCAATGACTGTGTATGGGTCACACGAGTTAGTTTCTTGTTTAAATCATGCTTATGTCCGGTTAAATCTTCCGGTTTAATCAAGACTGTTATTCTTCAAGATTGCTAATCTAGAAAAAGAAGATAAAGAAAATGACAAGAAGAGGGGAGGTGATTAATGTTGTTTTAGACTGAAAAAAAGAGATAGTCTATCCATCCTCTTAACCAATAAAATGGATCAAGAGATGGACCAACATGCCAAAGACACTAACATATGAGATATACTGTCCACATTGCAAGAGTATTCTAGTAGTATCTTAAATTACTTTTTAATTGAAAGTCATAGTCTGGAAGAAATTATGCTAGATAAATGGGTGCTTCAGAGAAAATCATGTTTTATATCAAATTCACCTTGAAAGAGATTGCCTATATCCTCCTAAAATTATAGGAGAGAAATTCTTGAAGTAGACACGTTACCCTCCATATAGAAGCAATCTATATTCTTCCAAAATCTTTTATGAGAGTTGTCATGACTTCTTTGTCAGTTTGCATTAGTGTTCTTGCATATTGAACCCTAGCAACAAGGGTAATGTAAGCATCTGCATAGTTATTGACATTGTTTTGTTGTTGCTTTGCACTTTGTACAACAGTCGTATTGGTTTGATGTCCTTTTTGGGCAAGATGCTCTTCTTAGCATGGTCAATGTCATTTTTTTAATGCAAGTCTTTCCCAGAAAGCAAAGGTGCTTTCTCCAATATGATGTTGACATAAAATAAGAGCTTCCATTAGTTAAATTCTTTGCCTACATGTTTTTTCGTGTGAGTAAAAATTTATTGCCTCTATTACATGCCATGCTTCGACTATCGTGTGGAATCCTGTTGTAGGAATGAAAGTGAAATAGGTCCTGGATATATCTTTCTTGGACCCTCTAAATTGATGAGTGATGTCATTTTCATGTAACAGTGTGCCTCATGTTCGCATGTGCTATGCTTGCCCAATGCTCGATGTAGTAGACTTTAGAAGATAACTTTCAAACACTGATATAAGGGTGTCCTCTGGTCTCCTTTTTTTTTTCCTTTCTTTTTGTGTATGTGTTTAAGAGAAGACATTGTTTAAAACAACAATCTTCTTGCCTGCCTGGGCAGTCACTTAGACTGGGATAGCTTACAAGTCTTTTAATTTACTCCATAAGCACTGGTTTGATTGCTGTGGATATTAAATGACCGCTGAGTTTCCTGTTGCAGTGACTGATCGACTCATTTGAAGTACTCTTGATGTTGTAAGGGATCATACTGTGGTTTTTCAGTTAATGAACTTGTTACTCATTACTAATATACTTCATTGGATGCCTCAAAATCTCTCCTGTCACCTTCCTCTGATGCTGCAACTGTCAATGTTGCAATCAAATGAGTTGTGAATAAGCAACTGCTGCTTCTATTGACAGTAGTTGCTGTTGTCACTACGATAGCTTCCATTGGCATTGGTTAAAATAACTTCACAACTTAGTATCACTAGGTGACTGCCTGACTCCATGGAACTTGGTTACTTAGGTTGTCTGTTTAACACTGATCATCTTCTAAAACATTATACAAGGTGAAACTTTAGCTTTAGCTTGTAATATTTTTTTAAGGTAACAAGTTTCATGGTCACAGTAAGGAAGGAGGTTTATTCATCAGGGAAGGCCACCGAGAATCCCACAGGTCAGGTCATGGTCAATGACTATTTGTTCATTGTCTTTCCTCTGTCAAATTTTTGGAAGAAAAAAATTTGCTTACAAAATGTTTCCAAAAAGCTTTAACATTTTGATAAGAATAGAGCAAACATGATATTATAGAGCATGCTTCGTCTCATCTTCCAACTTTGTTCTGGGAACAAAAACCATAAATTGAACTTGATGCCAAATGGTGCCTTTGTAAAATGCTTTTTTGTGAAGATGCCAAATGATACAACAAAAATAAAGTGAACTATATCTGTTTCATTCAGTAAATAACATTCATGTTTTTTGCTTGTTTGTCATTCAAATACATCTTTATGCTGTTTTTTTGACTTCTTTACCTGTTCAGGTTTATAACGTTACCAAATTGTTGGAGGAACAATGTGGAGGAGACAATGATTTATTGACGGTCACCAGGGCATCCTTCTATATTAAGAACACAGTAGAAAATTCATTTTCATCTTGTTGGATTTTAAGAAAGGATTCAACTGATAATTTTGAAGAGGTTGGGTTGGATATAGCACCTATTGCAAGGGCAATGATCAATGAGCACTGTCCATGAGATGCAGCAACAATCCTTTCCAAGATCAAGACTCTTGAAGTCATCATAACTTCAGTTTTTGTTTCCACTGGCAATCTTGGGATGAGCTACTGCCATCAGAATTATACACTAAATCAGCTTAAAATCTTTTGATGCGCTTGCAGTGTTAAGCTGGTGGTAGACAAAAGTTATTTCCTTGATCCTCATTCATAAAAGCTTTTGACGGCAAAACCTTTCACCATGAAGCTTTTCTGTAGTGAACTGTAACTGAGAAACCTTATAAGTTGCTCGAGGTGCTGCCTCGACATTTCCTTCACTCAAGTGCACTTTCTAATCGTCATTGTACATGTATAGAACTCAAACATGACGTGGCCTATGGACCTGATGATGACACGTTGCTCTGTTCCCACTCTTTTATCGAGTTGCGTGTTTCTGTGGAAAGGACTTGTCTCCTTGCTTGAGCATCTTTTTCTTTTGCCACTTTCTAGGTTTCACATGAAGTTGAACTGCTGGTAGCTTTATTATTCTTTACATTGAACTGTTCAATCTTGATCAATTATTGCACTTTGTGAATTTTGGCGATTTAAATTCTGTTTATTTTGTGGTTTTATGTTTTTGCCATGCAACAGTGACAGATTACATCCTCTTTTTGCAGCAATTTCTTGTTGTTTCCATTGTGATGATGATTTGTTATCCTAATCCACCTTTTAATCAAAGAGTAGACTGTGAAGTTCTGCGATTGAAAAGCTTATTGGGCATGGCGTCATCCGGCCACAATCTTATACGCGCTCACTTCCAACTATACTCTCGTTTTAACGCGACTACGCCACTACCCACATCGTAGTATACCATTCTTGTCATTGGAAGAAGCCTGTGGGTCGCAGTGGGGCCCGGTCACCTCGGCCTCAACTCGAGACAGGATCTCACGACGGCAGACTGGTACGCCGTGACTCTGTGCCTGCCACGAGTGGAATCGCGAACCCCGGACGTGCTCTCGAGACTCGTGCCACAGGTCGTGACCTCAGTGGCCCCAAACCATGCGTGATGGCAGCGGCAATCGCCGACATAGCGTTGACGAACTCACCGTCAGTCAAACCGTTAGGCGCCGCAGGCACGCCAAGTGAAGCCTCCCCCTTTCCCTCACTCCCTCCGTACCACCGTCCCCGTCTTTATCCTCCGCTTCTCTCTGCTTCCCTTATCTTCCCCTGCCCACAGTACCACCATCAGTCATAATTTGATGAACTAACCAACGAAGGAATCCACCGAACCTTTCTTTCTCCTTTTTCTTTTTGTTTATATTTGTATTTGACGACAACGCAAACTCGCAGCCGCCAAATTTTACTCCGCCGTTGAATTCTTCCTGTTCTAGTCCTCTCTCTCCACTACATATTTCTCTCAGCTCCACCAGCAATGGACTCTTTCTTCCCCCCGCCACTGAGATAGGAAGACGGAGCAGAAAACTATGGACGGCGAGGATCCTCCCTCCTCCTCCGGAACTCCCCGCAAGACCCTTCTTCGATCAGCCACCTGGACCTCCCGCTCGATTTCCAACCCTAACCCTAACACCAATCCCCAACCCAGCCGGCCGCCCAAACCCGGCCGCCTCGCGCTCCCTCCTCCCCCACCCCTCGCCGCCTGGCCCTGCCCCGCCTCCGACGACTCCGGCCACTGGCCCGCCACGCCCTCCGCCTCCTCCACTCCTGCCGCTGCTGCGGACGGCGGCGACGTCTCCCGCGTTGACGACCACGTCTACCTGGGTGGCGACTCGGTGGCACGTGACCGCGCGGCCCTCCGCCGCCACGGCATCACCCACGTGCTCAACTGCGCCGGCGCCGCCTGCCCGGACCACTTCCGTGGCGAGCTCGCCTACCGGACGCTGTGGCTCCGCGACTCTCCCGCCGAGGACCTCGCCCCGGTCCTCTACGATGCGTTTGACTTCCTCGAGCGCGCCCGTGCCACCCCACGCGGCCGCGTTCTCGTCCACTGCCGCCGCGGCGCTTCCCGCTCCGCGGCCCTTGTCGTCGCCTACCTCATGTGGCGCCGCGCCCTCCCCTTCGACGACGCCCTCCGAGCTGTCCGCGCTGTCCGCCCCTCCGTCGACCCCAACCTTGGCTTTGCCGCTCAGCTCCTCCGCTGCCAGCGCCGCGTCCACGCCCTCCCCCCGACCCCCGGCTCCGCCGCTCTCCGCGCCTACCGCATGGCCCCCCAGTCCCCCTATGACCCCCTCTACCTCGTCCCCAAGTCCGTCGACCTCAGCTCCACCGACGGCGCAGGCCTCCTCGATTCCCGAGGCGCGTTCGTCGTCCACGTGCCCTCCGCCATTTACGTCTGGCTCGGCCACTGCTGCGGACCCTCCATGGCCACCGCTGCCGCCAACTTTGCGCTCCAGGTCGTCCGCTACGAGCGTGCCGAGGGCCCTATCATCACCGTCAACGAGGGTTCCGAGCCTGCAGCATTCTGGGCCGCCCTCACTGACGAGCCCCTTTCCGCCGTTCCGGAAGAGATCGTCGGAAATAGGAGGGTGGAGCTTTATGATCTCGACTACGACATCTTCCGCAGGGCTACGGCGAGAGCTAGAGCGGCACCACCACTCCCGAAGATGTGGACAGGTCCCGAGACGATAAGCCCTGTGAAGGATAGTGGTTGGTGCCGCTTGAGGCGCAAGTTCGCAAGCCGGGACTGGAAGGATATAATAAAGGCAGTGGTGGAGCGCAGGAGTCTTAGAGAGGAGGATCTGCGGGCAAGCAATGCAGTTCCATCTCCAGGGTCGTTCTCGGTTGAGTCGAGCACCACACCATCATCCTCGTCTGCTGACTCTGCTTCGGTTCTGTCTACCTTCTCACCAAACTCCTCGTCTTCCTCAGATTGGAACAATTTGTCACCACCAAGGTCAGAATTACATAGGGCATCACAAACCGAGCTGAATCCGGAGTTGCAACCTTCAAGTTTTGGAAATGTGAAGGGGAAGGATTTGAGATCATTAGCTGAACGCAGGGGTGGCAATGCTCCTTCTCTGTTTCTAGTGCCATCAGCTGGTGATACCGAAGGAAGGCTCTCTTCAACAGATATTGTGCGGGACTGGTGCCTGTCTCCTCCTTTTATTTCTGAAGTGGAAGAATACCAAGAAACATTTGATTTAGAGCGACGACTCTCATTAGGTGCTTCTGATCCGAATGATGAAGCAGAAGATGAAACGTATTGTGCTGATGAGCATAACCAATTAATTCATCCAGTTCTTTTTAGGTGGCCAGATATGGATAAAGTGGAAGATGTTCACCCTGGAGTCCTCGACTCTGAATCAATATTCTTGTTGTTAGCATCAGAATCAAAATTGGGTTCAAGAAAGCCAATGATGAAGAAAATATATGTGTGGTTAGGACGAGATAGTAGGAATGACATTGGTAGAGGGAATGAAGAAGATGGGCATATATATTTGGATAGGGCTGGCACTGAGTTTTTTAGTCGAATGGGTACTCCAATGGATACTCCTGTACAGGTATGCAATAATTTCTTCAACCTAGTGAACTTCTTTTTTTGACCTATATGCTCTAGTAACGTTATTCTGATTTCAAATGAGGTCTTGTTTTGAGGGAAATATCTGCCTTTAAAGTTTCTTCAGAAAATATGTTATTTGTTGAAATCCATAATTGCTTTTTATATGATAATCTTTGTCATTTAAATAAAATAGGATCTTTCATGTGAATAAGGTGTACTGTCATGTTGGCCGTGTCCTACTTGTTTTTAACTAGGATTATTGAGACATTTATCTATTGGACTACCTTAATTGCAAAGGAACAAACTACTTAGTTGTCTATGATTGACTGAGATTAAAAGACTGTATCATTAAACAAGGGTGAATCTATCCTCAGACTTGTATTTAATACAAAAGAAAAACAAACATAATGCAGCAGGATTTTTCTGAACCTGAACTTCCAAAACTTTGAAGTTCCCACAGGCTTGTTTTTTGGACCAGGTATTCTATATTGATTTACAAAGTTGAGAAAATGCTAGATTTGTCTGGTAATAAACATATTAAAGTTGCCTTGAAGCAATAATTGCTTACACTCCATATCAATTTTTTATGCTTCGGTACAATTTAACTCGCATACCGACCGAGTAAATTGCACCTTGCGTGAACCACTACTTCAAAAGTTCATCTCTAGGAGTTGTATATTTTTAATATATAATCTTTAATGAATGCATAATAGAATAATCCACTAGCTGACAACCAAGGTATGTAGTCGTATGTATATAATGCTCCAATCAACATTCCAACACAAGTCCCAAAAGAATTCCCCCATAAATCCAAACTTAATATGAAAAACAACATAACAGATACCAATTGGGAAGGAGGAAGAATTTAAGGATGCAATAATGCATCATCACAAACATACATCATTCATCAATGGCATTAAATTTGAATGCCTAAGATGTACTCATCCAACAATAGATGAAGACATCTGACTCATGGGAATGACTTTACTCTCCAATAGAGAGAAATCATACACCCCTCAACTACTGCAGTGGTGTCTCACCCACCACAGTGATAAATACGTCTCTCCTAGCAGGATATCAATCGGTCGTCACATTTGACAGTCCGGTCCATTAATTGCCAAAGGTAATCATGCTACCACTATTGATTTGCTGCCCTCAGTAGGAATAAATGTTCATAATCATCATACTAGTATCATACATGATTTTGTATCTCATGCATCATGAGCTCATTATGAAACATCTAGTATATCTAAAAATAGATATTTTTAGATATATATGGACATATATCATGGAAGATACTCATCCATAAGGAATCATCTAGCAAACCAAATAAAAGTGCAAGTCGATAAAAGATCATCAATAGTTGACTGCATTTGACACGGATGAAATGAGTTGACATGATGTTCATAAGAATGAGATTATATTAGATCATATTAGATTTAACTTCCAGGTCTTAAAAAGTTAGGATCTGTCTTGACCTACAATCATCATGATTATCAGCGTCCTCGACATCATGATTTCCATTATCATGAGCATCACCAAGGACTATTGTACTGCCCAAAACAGTACGTAATGGGCTGTACATACCGATTTGAGTGTGGACTAGTACGCAGATCGCTCCCCCATTTTGGGTGGTTTTGGTCACAGTGATTCATGAGCCCTCTTCTCGTGATGCTGCTATCGCCATTTGCGAGCACTCTTCTTACCACTGCCCTTTTCTCGTGATGCTGCCACCATTTGACATTGGCATTGTCTAGCAATAGAGAAGAAGGAAGAAGAGGAGGAGGATAAGGGGAGGGATGTTCTGGGGAGATAGATGAATGGAACAAAGGAGGATAACAGTGTCATTTAAGGGGCATTAGCATGAGTTGGGGAATGGAGAGGGGAGATTGCAACTATACAAGCAGGCATGTTATGAAACTAGCTTGCAGAGCTGTCCTGCCGGCTGGCTTTCAAGTTGGCTTGTGGGGCTGGCCTATAACTGAAGTTGAGCTACTATCTACTAATATTACCTGGAAATACAAATTGGACAGTGTAAGGCCTGGTCTATGGGTGTAGTGGGCTGCACTCTGCTGAGATTGCAGTGCACAGGGGCCTGCTGAGGCTGCATTTGGGTTGCAGCCTTGTGCAATGGCTAGATATTCGCATATGTGACTGTACAAAGGGAGTGGAGCATAAGTCTCTCAAGAGACACGGTGGAGGGGAGTCTTATTGGCTGGTCAAAGAGTGTGCACCATGGTACATAGCTTTGTCAACACATGGGCAATCAGAGATGCACATCAGACAATTGAAGAAAGACCACCAGGGAAAGCATGATATTAACAAGGCACTTGGCTGCACATCCTGCAAAGGACCATGCAAGCATTCCCATGCCCTGTGTTGACTTGCGCAGGCTTGATGATGTGCTTAGGTCTGCAAGCAGTCCTTCCTGCGCCATGGTTTGCAGGCTGATCTGTGTAAGGATGCCTGCAAGCCGTGGCTGGTGCAGGCGGGCTGGGCTTGTGGGCCAGCCTTTGAGCTGCTGAAGGAGGGCTGCTTCTTGGGTGCTGGGGGACTTGCCTATGGCATGTGATCTAACAAGGATGCAAGATCAGCAACCTTCACGTCACAGCAGCTGCCCCGACCCAACCCCACCTGATGTTCCTCTTGCCACTCACATCTTCCCTTCTCCTAAGTCCTAATTGTCTCCTATTTTACTTGACTCTCATCTTTTTCTTCTATCTACCTTTCTATGTCCACTCAAAGCTCTACAAACTTCCACAACCGCCTCTTTTCACTCCAGCAACTACGACATGGTGCAAATGATATCACCTTTTACCAATTTAGATTAGATCTTTAAAGTACACAAAGGAGTGAAGAAACAAACATCCTTAATAATCAGCATGGTAAAAATATCAGATTTACAATACTTGAGTCACGAGCAAAATAATAACAAGACAAAATCATACTGCTAACAGAAAGTGAAGAGATGATTCCTACAGCAATCATCGAGATAGAGAAAGAGAAATCTAGAAAGGATCCTAACATCTTCCTAATGGTAATGCACATTGTCTATCTTCTCTTCATTTTTCTCCTCTCTAATCAACCTCACAACGAAAACCTGTCTTCTACCCTCACCTGCTTTAGAAGGAAGCAGGCTCTAGATAGAAAGGAGATGGAAGATTTTCTTCCTTAAAAATATCTCTTCAGCTGGGAAGGATATTATCTAATCCATTGTAGCCCCCAAATAAGACCATGCCAATCTCATCTAACTGTTGTCCCAAACAAATATGATGTCTAAACACCTAAAATACTAAATTACCCTTCTAATTAAAGTCGATTCTAACAATTATCATCAAGACCTGACAAGATTCTACGCATATAATCAACCTAGTTCAGATTAATGCTTTACTATTTTTTAGATTTAGCTCATCCTGTTAATGTCATTTTGGTGACTATACAAGTTGCAGAGGTTACATATAAATGCAAGGTTTACATTGTCTTGGTCTTGGAGGTCATAGTATGTTCATATGCATATGCATCATCAACTTCCTCTTAGGAGAAGTTGCATGGATGTGATTAATAAAAGTAAAGAATCTTATTCTGCATCAGATTTTGTATGTAGTTATCTGTAGGAAAGCATATATTTGGAGAAAGCTCATAATTTGTCTAAATTATGCATCTGAATTTGACAATCCCTGTATTCTTCGTCTGGTACCTTGCACTTTTGGATAAATCATGTGCTACACACAAAAATTGTGACTAGGCTTGTTTTGGTAAAAACATTTATGATGCAATAGACTGCAATCCAGATGTTCAATTATTGCAAAACCCGACAATGGCAACAGCCTCTAATTTTACTCTGACTTTCCATGGACTACTCGGCAAATGGCACACAATAAGATGCTGAAATAATGTGCGGTTCAATCACTTGAGTTCCCAGTACAAGTAGGAAGCGGGAAAGCTTCTAGGCATTGGTTCTGGTGTCTAAATATGTCATTGTATGTTACAGCTATACACTATGGTCATACCGATCCAAGACATGGCATGTACAGTGTAGAATTTGCTATATGTATCATTGCAGCTCAAAAAATCAGGTTGTTGTATCACAAGTCAGGAAGAGCACCCAGAAGAGAGATGCTTGTTCCATTAAAGAATAATTTGAAGGACAATTGTAAAGACAATTTTGTGTCTCGAATTAATGTTAGTAGGAATAAAATTGTGAAAGGTTCATCGGTCATGTTGCAATTGAGGAGTAATATTTATTAAAAAATAATCATGAGTTAAGGTTTGCAATATTTCAAGGAAGTGAGATTTTTATGTTTAAAAAAAATCGCTATAGAGAGTTCCTCATTACTGAACAACAAATAGCTTCATTGGTTCATATCAAGTTTTGGAAAATGTTTAACGGAGCAAAAGAAAGAACTTCTGGTTATAGAGCCTGTACTGGGCGGTACCAGCCTTTACCAAGCATGCCAAGCATTAAAGGCTCTATACCATCCAGTTTACCCTGATTTGTGTATCGGTGATCTATCAAACTGGTAATGGAACTGTACTAGGCAATATTGCAGACATTGTTGTGCTCATTCAACTTGTCCCCCTGCATCTTTTAGATTTAGATTTAGTCAATTGTGTGAAGATGATATCAGGTCTCCGTAATTCCAAGATCTTGCAGTTTTGTTTCGGATTCTACCAATATATATGTACAATAACTGCTTTTCTGCAACTTTTGATAAGGCAATTTGATATCAATTTTTTTTCCATTGTGAATTCTGTAATATTTTCATATTGAACCATCTTTCCCTACATGAAGGTTTCCTTTCTATGAATTCATGAACTCCATCATTCTTGAGATATTGTACAATTGTACTGTTCATGAATAATCATTTACAACGACACGAAGAGACTTGCTTGTGTTTCTAAATTGATGTGGTTGGGCTGAATAATTATCGTGTAAATGTACTTCTTATAGACTGGGCTTCACTCTTAATTATCTTACTGGATTAGCATGATTCATAATAAAACCTCTTTACGTATATGTCCCTCATACTATGTTTTAAACCCTTCACTTAACACTCTCTCCTTTAATTTTTTTCTATGTTTTTGAGAAATTGTGCAAAACTTCATATTTAGCCATGCTACATATGCTGTATATTAAGGAGGTTGTCTGACATTCCATCTTTGCCTCTACTATCATCCTCTTTTGGAAGTTGACAATGGGAGATGATTTATGGCAGAGATCGTAGGTTGCAGATGAATAACCATGCAGTGGGCAGTTTCGGATATGCAAAAAATGGAAAGGGGACTTAGTTGAATTAATAATTATTATGAAAATTAATTGTCACAAAATTCTTCTTTTTCTTGAAAAAACTGGAGAAAATGGAGTACCTTCAATGTGAAATTATAACATTTCATTCAGTGGTTTCTTAGATGTAGCTGTCCCAAGATGTCATTTACCAGTTGCCAGGTGATTTGTCTCTTTCTTTTGTAGTATGTAGAGCCTTTAATACTATTGATAACTGTGATTAGTCAAGCTAATCCTTCTGTGTATTCTGGAATTGTCATTAATTGTTTGTTGATCGAAACCTGACCGTATTTGTTGCTGTGTGTTCAACAGATAATTCGAGAAGGCCAGGAACCAGAGCAGTTTTTGAATCACATCTTTTCATTCCACCAGGCTACAGAAAGCAGTCACAGCCGAGGATAACTGAGAACTACTAGGAAAGATCCAACCTTCCTTTCCAGCATGACCAACTCACTAATCCTGATGGAAGATATGGAAGTTTTTCTTTTCTTTGTTTTCATTTACCGGGCAACAGTTTCATACCAAGCGCAACCAGTTAAAAATCATCAGCCATCACTAAATGTGTGAATGGAGCTGGCCATTCAGGAATAACAAGAGAAATAATTTCAAGTGAAAATATGGTGTCTCCTCTGCTTTTTTCACAAGCAATCATATTTTGTGCAGGTTACTAACAAGATATGTCACATAGTGGAACTGCTGCTTCAACATTGACCAAGCAAGGTATGCGTACTTCCTGCCATGGTCACTCTGCTAGTGGAAACCTGGTTGAGCCAAAGATAGCCGAGTGTTGGGAGTCCTTTTCGGTTCCTATGGGTCCTATTCCTCCCTGCCTTGAATTCCAGATTTAGTCCCAAATTGAGTTGCTGTTATAGGAGTAGGTGGATTTAGTTTCTACCATACTAACTCTACTGCACATTGTGTGTCAGACTGACATTGGAAAGTTCATGCAGTTTTACGCCGCAAACCAGAATACACTTACAGAAGTTCATCAATAATGAGTTGTTCTTGTTGTGAGGTAGGAGGAAGTTTGATTCCAAATCACTGCTGCGTGATGCTGGATCAATTTTTAACCTTTTTAACAAAAGATAAATTTGGAAACCGAGTCACTGGAGCACACTTAATAAGCATGTTCTTAGTATCTTGTTTGAAACTTAAGATGTTCTTCAAGTTTTTGGTAAGTGAATTGATGCAAGATCATTTAAATCATTTTCAATCTGTAATTTTTTATTACCTTAGTGGTATGTTGCAACTCCCATAAGTTGTCGTATAGCGAAGTTTCTAAATTAAACAAGAAAGTAAATTAAAACTTGATTTTGATTTTTATCTTCTCTGCTGTAACATTTTCCTTTCTTTTGTGCTTATAAAAGGTTAGTGAAAATATTTTGATGAGTTAAAAAATGATGAGTCGCCCAAATATTTTCTTCCGATGGTATGTTCGCTTCATCCATTTGTGCTAAGCGAACCCTTTTCATTTGTTTACCATATTATTGTTGTTATTATTTCTTCCTTTTTTATTTATTTTATTATCATAATAAAAGTATTTCCTTTGTTTCCTCACAAATGGGACACGAGCTCGTGCTATCTGGATGGATGTCTTCAAAGAAAGCAAATTGCTTTTTCTCAACTATTTTCTTCTCTAAAAAAACTATATTTTGGGAAAAAAAAATATCATTTCTAAAAAAGTATATTTTAGGAAAAAAAATAATTAAAGTTGTATATTCTGTCTCAGTGTAAACATGCACGCTCGAAATCTCCTTCTGCTGCCACAATCCTACGCTTCACCTGCACAAGCCAAAAAAAAATGAGGCCTTCATCTTCCATCCTTGGCCCTCTACTGATCTCTGTAATCCTCCATGCAACCTTCCACGACTCCGCCGCCGCCTCTCCCCTCTTCACGGACGGCCGGTGGATCGTGGACGCCTCCGGCACGCGCGTCAAGCTCGCCTGCGTGAACTGGCCGTCACACTTGGAGCTGATGCTGGCGGAGGGCTTGTCCAAGCAACCACTGGCGAGCATCACGTGGAACGTCCACCTCATGGGCTTCAACTGCGTCCGGCTCACCTACCCCACCTTCCTGCTCACCGATGAGTCACTGGCCTCCCTCACCGTCCGGCAGTCCTTCGAGAGAGCCGGCCTCGACGCCGCCATCCCCCTCATCGCCCAACACAACCCCGCTTTCGTGGACCTCAACCTCCTCCAAGCCTACAAGGTGACGTCGTCTTCCTCCTCCCTCCCTCCCTCTCTTCATCCACAGTTCGTCATGTTTCTCCTCGACTGCATTCGGCAACATGCACGATCCTCCTACTTGCCACGGTCGTCATGAACCGAGGACAAGAACAGCAGAAAGCACATCACCTCTCACAGATCCGATGTGTCAGGGTTCAAATGCCCTTTCTTTTGACCCAATAAACGTATATGTGTATATATAGACCCTTTTTTTCGCTAATCCCTGAGACAACTGAGCAGGCTGTGGTTGCCAAGCTTGGAGCAAACAATATAATGGTGATACTGGACAACCACATCAGCAAGCCAGGGTGGTGCTGCAGCAGCTCCGATGGCAATGGCTTCTTCGGAGACACTTATTTCGATCCTAATGTGTGGTTACAAGGCCTAATAAAAATGGCGACGATGTTCAAAGGAACCCCCAACGTGGTCGGCATGAGCCTGCGGAACGAGCTCAGAGGTCGACGACAGAACGTGGACGACTGGTTCACGTATGTCGCCGTCATTTCGCGTCTTCATCCTTCCGCTCCCTTCGAACTGTTCCTAATTCTCCTCCTCCTCCTCCTCCTCCTCCTCCTCCTCCTTCAGGTACATGCAGAAGGGCGCCGAGGCCGTGCACGGCGCCAACCAAGATGTGCTCGTCGTGCTATCCGGCCTCAGCTTCGACAACGACCTGGGCTTCCTGGCGAACAGGCAGGTCGATGTGACCTTCCAGCGGAAGCTCGTCTTCGAGATACACTGGTACGCCTTCACCAACGGCGACGCGTGGGTCAAGGGCAACCCCAACAACGTCTGCGGAAGCATCTCCGGGAGCGTCAACACCAGGGCGGGGTTTCTGCTGGACCGGCAGCTGCCGCTCTTCGTCAGCGAGTATGGAGTGGACCAACGGGGCGGCAACCTGAACGACGACCGCTACCTCGGTTGCATCCTGGCGTTTTTAGCAGACAAGGACGTGGACTGGGCTCTGTGGACCTTGCAAGGGAGTTACTACCTCCGAGAAGGCGTCGTCGACATGGAGGAGTTCTATGGAATGCTAACATATGACTGGGCCGGCGTCAGAAACCAGACTGTGCTACAGAAAGTTGGAGCCGTGCAACAGCCATTTCAAGGTACTCGACGAACCCTCCTTCTTGGATCCAATGCGTAAAGCGGATACGAACTGTGCGCTCCAACTGTTCGATACAGGTCCTGGCGTCTCCAAAACGCCTCCCTACATCATCATCTTCCACCCATCCACCGGGCTCTGCGTCAGACTGGGCTCCTTGACGTTCCACACGCTCGATTTTGGTCCCTGCGACGGCAACATGCAAGCATTCCACTACACCCAGCAGCGGACCTTGACTTCCGTAGATTCATCGCTGTGCGTGAGCGCCACCGGAGCCGGGAAGCCCGTAAAGTTCGACAGCTGCAGCGACTGGGGCTCCTCCTGGGATCTGGTCTCGGACTCGGGGATGCATGTGTCGACCACGTTGCCCGGTGACGGCAGCACCCTGTGCTTGGACGTCGGCCAGAACGGCGTCGTCACAAATCCATGCAAGTGCCTCCGCGACGACGCCGACTGCGATCCTGAGAGCCAGTGGTTTAAGCTCGTCACCAGCGCCAAGGCTATTCCCTGATCTCTCTCTCTCTCTCTCTCTCTCTCTCTCTCTCTCTCTCTCTCTCTCTCTCAAGCTCGTCACCAGCGCCAAGGCTATTCCCTGACTCTCTCTCTCTCTCTCTCTCTCTCATTTGTGACCACCTTTCATCGTACAGAATTTGATGATTCAATCATCACCAGCGCCAAGGCTATTCCCTGATCTCTCTCTCTCTCTCTCTCTCTCTCTCTCTCTCTCTCTCTTCTCTCCACCTCAGAGTTATCTACCGACCAAAACAGGCCTCGTCAAAACAGCGCCAAGGCTATTCCTCAATGACACTCTCTCTCTCTCTCTCTCTCTTTCCTCGTGAAGCTCGTCACCAGCGCCAAGGCTATTCCTTACAGATGACTCTCTCTCTCTCAATCTACGTATATATGCCACATTGGATGTAGGAACAATAATTGGCATGTAGATGCTCATTTGTGACCACCTTTCATCGTACAGAATTTGATGATTCAATCATAGATCAAATGGAATTAGAGCCATGGCAAAAACTAAGATTGGAACTTGGTCTGGCACAGTTGAGATGATCCTAGCATTGCGAAAGCTGTTCCTGCAGTAGGCATCTGAAAGATGAAAACTCAGTAACCCGCCGTTCGGATCGTAATTCAACTCCACCTCAGAGTTATCTACCGACCATTAAACAGGCCTCGTACTAAAACATGCTCCGAATCGCCCTGACTAATTGCTTGATCTCAATTGCACACCCTGAGACACAAATGATGATTCTCGTATGGAAGATTTCAGTTGCATTGATCCAAAATTGATATTTTTAATAGAAACTCAATTCTTAATCAAGAATTGATTAATGATAATTTTATTTTATTTATATATTATAGAAAATTATGATATAGGCAAATATGAAATGATCATATATTTCATATAAAATTATGATAGAAAATTATGAAAATTATGATATAGGCAAATATGAAATGATAATTTTATTTTATTTATATATTATAATTCTTAATCAAGTGAAATGGATTCCTCCCCTGCATCCAGCCAAAGCATGCCACATATAGAACAGACCTGTCTTCCAACTATCACGAGGATTATATCCGACAGAAAATGGTACCATCATAATTTATCAGGTCGGCTGTTCTTACTTCGGCTTATATCTCTCTGTACTTGTTCTCGATAGGACTAAATGTTCCTTGTGCTTTGCCAATATCCTACACAAGCAATCGATCAAATATATCGGCCACAATATCTGAAATTTGTAGTGAGATCAAAGCAAATAGCACCTGATAAAATCCTTCAAAAGCTTAAATGGGTCATCCTTCAATATGAGAAAGCTTGCATTGTCCCCACATTTGGATCACCTGAAGTCAATAACTCTGAAGTTTTAGTTAAAAGCTTAACAAAGAATCATAATCACTCTCTAGCCAATGAATTCAAACTAACCACTCTCTTAGCAAATCTCGACCTCATTGGCTGAGCTCCCCTGTAGACTTGCACGGAAAACACCATCCAACACAGGTAGTGACGGTATGTAGAAGGCGTCAGTGGAAGCAGTAGAATCCACCATTATGTCCTCCATTGGTACATCTTCCTTTGCTTCGAGTAGCAGCATCTGAGTCTCCAGGGGGGATGTCTGAGCCCTTCTTTCCTGTTCGAGGAATCATCCACCAAATCTTGAATCGGAACAGGCACAGCCATCTGAGCTCTCTGCAGAACACGTACCACAACAAGATGAAATCTTGCGGAGCAGAAATGGTCTTTATGGGAATGCCCACGAAGAAGAAGACCCACAGTGACGTCTCTTGCTCGAGGACGCAGACAGTCGGGGACGTTGCGATGACCTTCATCCCCCGCCACCCCTCTGCCTTCCTTCTTCCCACGACACCCATCGAGATCCCCGAGGCGCAAGAGCTCAGACACCGGCGAGAAGGTGGCTGCGGCGGTGGCTCAGAAGCCTCATGGAGATGGCGAGGGGATGAACTCGGTGGCGAGCCTCCGCGCTGCCGCAGCCCGGCCGTTCAACACGGAGTTGGTCGTCCCATCGAACGTCGCTGCATGCAATGTCTCTCGAACCGGACCGGGAAGTGAGCCGGCACCGCTCTCCGGCTTACTAATCGGTTAATCGACAAATATTACATGCTTTGACTTACTAAATGGCCATATAATAATTGCTTTAACTCGTTGCATCAGACGGTTGCCTGTCTTCTTCTATATCCTCTTAGCTTTTTCCTGTGTCCCCTCTTATTTGAAGTGGATAATTGAGTTGTGATTCAAAACATCGATGAGTAATAATTAGTATATAGGTGAGGATATTAAACCTTGATTCCAACCACCTGATTTATTGCTCAACAAAGAAAGCTTCCGTCTTTAATCTGAAAACCACAATCGACTTGCCGCCTGCCTTGGCGTTGCAGCATGGTTTGTGGTCACTTAGAGTAGGCTTCATCTTCGTGGTTGCTCCGCTGGGGCAACACTATTACGTGCACTCATGGGAGTTCTCATGGCTGGATTCGTTTCATGGTAGACCCACACGTATGCACTGGGGTGTCCACCTGTGTCATTCCTCGCGCGAAAGTTCCACGTCACACAATCAATTCATCAACCTGAAAGCAAGCTGACACAGTCTGCAACAACTGAGGCGTGATTACAGTTCTTCCGCCACACCCCTAGAACGCCCATGCACCGCATGTGCTCGGCTGCTCGGTGCTTTCGCTTGCATGTCTCAAACGAGGAGGCTTTCGAGCTTGGTAGACGACAGCAACGAACCCCACCTGCATTGTACCATGCAATAAAGTTTGCGGATGAGCCAATCCTCATCAATGCTCTCTACCTAAATGATGCAACGCTTTCCTTCCTCCGCACTTAATCCCTCGTGGAATCTGGTCAAGGAAACAGTTGGCTACCGCTGATCTCTCTACCCTCTTCCTGTTGCGTCCATCTATTTAATCTCCTCTTCTTCCAAGATGATCTAATTGAGCTCATTTAGAAACTTCCCCTGCGGGCAGCAGAGATGGTTCTCGCACTGGCACACGTAGCAGCTGCTGTCTGGAGAAAGGTCAGTGAGCAGCTGAGGGTACAAGACGTTGGCCTGGCCGTGGTGGTGTTGTTCCTGTGCAGCGCAGCCATGCAGCGTCTGACGTCCAAGGGGCCGATGATTTGGCCCGTCCTGGGCATTATCCCTACCCTTTTCTTCCACCTAGACGACGTCTACGAGTGGGCCACCCGCGCCGTCGCCAGCGCCGGCGGCACCTTCCCCTTCCGCGGCATGTGGTTCGGCAACTACCACGGCGTCATGACGGTCGACCCGGCCAAAATCGAGTACATGCTCAAGACCCGCTTCGCCAACTTTCCCAAGGGCCGATACTACCGCGAGCGCTTCGCCGAGCTCCTCGGCGACGGCATCTTCAACGCGGACGACGAGGCGTGGAAGGAGCAGCGTCGCGCGGCCACCAGCGAGATGCACTCCGGCCGCTTCGTGGAGTACTCGGCCGGAACCATCACCAGCCTGGTGCACGACAAGCTGCTCGTGGTCCTCCACAAGCTGTCCAGGACCCGGGAGAGCGTCGACCTCCAGGACCTGTTCCTCCGGTTCACCTTCGATAACATCTGCACGGCCGCCTTCGGGGTCAACCCCGGTTGCCTCGCCGTCGACCTGCCGGTGGTGCCCTTTGCCAAGGCCTTCGAGCAAGCCACCGAGCTAACGTTGTTCCGGTTCATCGTGCCGCCGTTCGTGTGGAAGGTGATGAGGCGGTTCAATGTCGGGACGGAGAGGCGGCTGAAGGACGCGGTCCGGACCGTCCACAGGTTCGCGGAGAAGACGGTGGTGGACCGGCGAGCCGAGTTCGAGAGTCGCAAAGGCTCAATCTTCGACCGGTCCGATCTCCTGTCTAGGTTGATAGAAGCCGAGACCGAGGACGACGACCATGGCGGCTGCACCAAGCCCAAGTTCTCCAACAAGTTCCTCAAGGACTTCTGCATCAGCTTCATCTTGGCCGGGCGGGACACCAGCTCGGTTGCACTCGCATGGTTCTTCTGGCTCTTGACCAAACACCCCCACGTCGAGGAGCGCATCCTGCGCGAGATCTCCGACACCATCAAGAGAAGGCAAGACAGAGTACACGACCTCAACCACGTCATCTTCACCGTCGACGAGCTCAAACGAATGGACTACCTCCAAGCGGCGATCTCCGAGTCGCTCCGTCTCTACCCCTCGGTGCCCATCGACTTCAAGCAAGCCATGGAGGACGACGTGTTCCCCGACGGGACGGCGGTGAAGAAGGGGGCGAGGGTCATGTATTCCATATACTCCATGGCGAGGATGGATTCGATATGGGGCAAAGACTGCCGGGAGTTCCGGCCGGAGAGGTGGATAAAGGACGGCGTGTTCGCGACCGAGAGCCAATTCAAGTACGCGGTGTTCAACGCCGGCCCGAGGCTGTGCGTCGGCAAGAAGTTCGCCTACATGCAGATGAAGATGGTGGCGGCGTCCATCCTTCTTCGCTACCACGTGGAGGTGGTGAAAGGCCACAAGGTGGCCCCCAAGATTACCACCACCTTGTACATGAAGGATGGCCTCCAAGTCACCTTCAACGAGAGAGACGATCTCCTTTCAGTGCATTAGCGAGTCGGATTCTGATCTAAGCAGTGTGTGTATGAACTCCAGTGCATGGAATGGTCTCGTGGGAGATTACGAGAACAGCGTGCCTGTGAGGGCAATAGGTGTTACGTAATAGCAAGAATGACTGTGTGCAAGCAAAGATATCATTTGCATTGTAAGAAATTAGTGGTAGAAGGTCGTGCATAATGGTCTCAGAATGTAAATGCTGCCATGCAATGTAGAGCGAGCTCCGTATGCTTTCTTTATCTATGACATATTGGTATATACCCTTGCAATAAATGTTTCTGACGTGATGGATGTATGAACCGACAGAGGCCGATCGACTTGTGGGTGGGTTAACAATGTAACGACGACGTCAGTTATAATTTATATTCAAGTAATTTCGGAATGGACACACAGCATATGGCGTTCCATCAAAGTTTAATTGCTTTGAAGTGTCAGTGTTGATGGCTGATTTCTGTAGTTTTCATGTCATTGATGATTTCAGTTGCTAATTCGTTTTCCATGATAATTTAGTCTGGTTGGAAACGTTGTATTTATAGTTTTTTTAGGTACAACTGCCTATTAACGTTACATCGTGATAATTTTTTTTTCTAACTTTTTTAAAAAATAAAATATTTAAAAAGAAAAAGAGTGGCGACCAACGTTGGAGAACCGGTCGAGACACCCCTGAAATCTCCCGGGGGGATGTCATTTAGTCATGCCCAATGCCGGATTGGATTTACCTGCTGGAGCCTCCACCGACCGTGAAACTTTGCGCGGGTCAGTCAACCGATTTTGGTTTCGCAGACCAGCCGGAGGTCGAGGCCCGAGCCGCCGGTGTGCTACCAACGTTGGAACCTCGTGCCTTGAGTCGTGCCCCGATGATCTGATATAAAGCCGTGCGACGTGGGTATCGTGTGATTGTGGGTTCCACGTTTCAGATGCTTTTCCTCGTTCATTTGGTCTGTCTCGCGCGTCGAATAAGGATGCAAGTGCAAAGACCGGGTTCGGGCCGGTACGTACGAAAGGATTTGCACGGAGTGCCTCGCTCTATCGTGGCAGACACTGACGTGAATCCCTCCCGATAGGACACTTGCCCCAACCCTAAACGCAGCACTGAGCGATAAGCATGGTGGACGCGGCTCAAATGCCATGTGGTTTCTCCCTCCCCACCAGTGCTCGCGATCAAGGACAGCTGCACATGGGAGTTAATAGGCGTCCCGCGCAATCCCCTCCCCGTTGATGGTATGCATGGTCAGCCACCCCAGTACGCATGTACTCGGTGCAGCGCCAAATCCTTGCCGATTTTAATGGTATACTTTCCTTGATTAAAGCTTGAAGATTGAAGCAGATCATGCAGTGAATGAGGAAGGAGAGGGTTTTGTGGGGCCTTGGGAAAGGTTGAATTGGGGCCAAGGAACATGAGCAGAAAAAGTTGGGTTCTTTGAAGGCTTTTTACTGCGTGTAAAGGAGAAAGGAGCACGAAAAAGGGAAAATATGCGAAAAATGAGGGAGGACAGAGAATCAAGGGAACATGGTCGGCGTCAAGAAGAAGAATCGGCCATTCAGGGACTGCACAGGGCAGTGCTCTTTTGGAAAAAGCCCTCTGTTCATTCTCATTGTCTTCCTCGTCCCGCCCAGCCTTCTTTCTTCGAGATCATGCTTGGTAATTTCAGAGAGAACTTGGTACGCTTTCTATTCCCTTCAGTTTCAGTGAGAATCTTTTTCTTGTTCGTATGGTGTCCCGTCTTGATTTCTCTCCATCGAGGAGGTTTTCCTTTTGAGACAGGAAAAGACAATAATGATTCCACTTTTTTCTTCCTCATAGATGATGTGCTATCCTTCTTCGTGTCAAGATTTTAAGAGTGAAGGCTTCGTTGTTTATAGCTTATTAACAGTTTTGTGTCCTTGTGTTGTTTATTTGATTCTTAATTTGCTTCTTTTTTTTTTTCTAGTGTTAGAATTTGCTGCTTTTGCTTAAAATTGGTTGGTCTTTCGGCGTTTGTATTGGGTGTAATCATGGTTTATGGCAAGGGGAGCTTATTCTTCGACAGGCTCAAGACAGTTCTATTTTATTACCAACCGATGGCAATGTATTCGAGCATGGAAATTTTTTATCTTGTTAAGTGTAATATATTTCTTCATGCAAGTGGTATTATAGGGTGTTTGCCTTTGATGTATTATTCATCCTCTTCGCATGCAATATTTCTTTTTTCTGGTAGTCTTGCTTGATATCTGCTTTTGAACATTTATATGCAGTTTATACTACCAAGGTTAAACCAATAAAGTAGTTCTCTTGGCCAGTGAGTTCAAGTGTCTATTGTTAATGGCTCCTTGGCTTTTCAAGAAGGATGAGATGATTTTGTGTTGGATCATTCCGTTTGTCTCGGGGAGATTTTGATATTTAACTAAGTGCCCATTGTGAACAAGCAACAGAAGAACCCGAAGAAAAGGGGTCTCTTCCCATTGAACAACCAACATGTGTTGTTCATAAAACTTCATTGCATGATCAGGAAATCCTTGAAACTGGCCTCCATTCTGAACTTGTGATGAGATTCCCACTGGTTGAAGAAAACATATCAGGCAATGGGAATAGCCATGGCAAATCTGAAATTGCACCAACAGTTGCAGGCAGATGATCTGAGACCAAGCATCAATTTGTTTGCTGTTGGGACATCATCCCCTATATTCCTAAATTAGATTTCTCACTGCTACAAACACAACTGAGAAATGTCCACCGGGAGAACAAGAGGAACACAAAATTCAGATGGTTAGTTTGAGAGGACACTGAACTCTTGATGTTATGGGGACAAATTTGATTGCATCTGAGGAAGTTGTCTGCAAATTTCTTCTCACAAAGGAAGGCATACGCCACGTTGTCAATGATGATTTGTAGAATGGAGTCAGTGCCATTAGAGAAACCCCTGTTAATTTACCTGTCGGTGAAATTGCTCCTAGCGTAAGCTGCAATGACTGTTACCATGCGTAGAGATCCTTCCTCACTTTCGGAAGATAATTACCCTGGACTTACGGTGGACCCTGTTGAAGATGAAACAAGCTGTGGTTTGCATGCGTGTAAAGAGAATGGTGAGTACCCATTGGCTGAAAGAGATGATTTCTTCATCATTGATCTCCAGAAATTTTTTAAATGTGATGTTCGTTTTGGTGTAAATTTTTATTTGCCTCTTCCATAAGTTCTGCAGAATAGAAAAGAAAACTCCTTTTCTTGTAGGAAATACCCCAGGTTCATTATTAAGAAAAGATTCTCTCCATTGGTTGGAAGCATCAGAAGTACCTCACAGGACATGCCTTCTGTAGATTTTACCAAGGAAAATACCTGCCAATCTGGTTGTTGTAGTCTGGACTTCTTTGCTTCCATATATTGAATTTTCCTTTTATGTTCAATGGCAATCACAATAAACAGCTAACTTGAATATACTAGGAAAAGTGTCTGATGCCCTCCCAGAAGAGGATGAGAAAGAGGATACACTTTGCACAAGAAGTCGAAACCTTAAAGTTGTAAAAATCAAGACCATGGATTTAGATGACCTTTCTTCACCAAATTCTTTCTGCTTCAGCTTAAAACCTTTTCATCAAAAATTCGGTGTTGGCTTGTGAGTATTTATTCTAACATCCTTGAACAGGCTTGATATTTTTTTTGTATCAAACTCTTCCGGTATCTGCTTTAAGTTGCACGATATTTGCTAATGTAATTTGCAACAACTTAGAATAATGTGATCGGTGATTTAAAAAGCGCTAGACGCCAAAAGATGCCAAGGTCTAAAATCGCCCGAGGCGCTAGACGCTTACCCAAGCATTTGCCTAAGCGAAACGAGGCGCTAAAATATTAAAATATATAATATAATTAATAAATATAATTATTTATATAAAAATATATTATTAAATTAAGTAAATCTGTACACTTGTGAGGCTCTGTACACTTGTCATTTATCTTGAAACCTAACAATAATCTCAAATAAATAAAATTAATAGTATTAAAATTAAAATAATATATTATTAATTTAATAAATAAAAATATTGTTATTAGTATACAGTTAGCAGTATATTGGTAATATACTGTTAACAGTATACTATCGAAGCGAGAACTGAGAAGGAAGACTGAGCCTGCTGAGGCAATGACAATGGTAGCAGGCGGTAGCGGCAGCAGGCGACAGTGGTAGCTAGAGTGGGAGCGGTGAGCGACAGCAGTAATAGGCGACAGTGGCAGCTAGAGCGGAAGCGGCGAGCGATAGTGGCAGTTGGAGTGGGAGCGATGAGCAATAGCGAGAACAGGAAGTGGTAGCGGGAGCAGGAGCGACGAGCGGCGATAGTGGCAGCGGCAACAGAGACCAAAATCGCGAGAGTTAGGGTTGGGCAAGTTGGGGAAGTCACGAGAGGGAGGTTGATATCGGTGATTTAGTTGGTTCAATCGAACCAACTAAATCACCGGAGACTGAACTAGACCTAAAATTCTGGTTCGGTCGCCTAGTTTAACCCGGGCACTCACTCGAATCGCCCGACGCTTGGGCTCGGGCGAGCGCCAAAGCGGCGCCTCTTTGAAGCGCGTCCCCTGAAAGTGAAGGCCTCGCCTCGCCCGAGCGCCCGAGCACCTTTTGTAATCACTGAATGTGACTAGATCAATTCAATTTGAGCAAGACTTCTGCTGACTAAAGTAGAGTTGACATGAAAATTTTTGAAATATAAAGTCAGTGCTTAATGTCATTGTTATAGGAGTACATTTTTAATTTAATATCAATTGAAAAGGTAAATAATTCAACAAAGTGATTCTGGAATCTCTGTAGACAATTTCATACATCTTTCTTGCAATATTGCAGTTTGCGGTAACAACAATTATGTTGCTGTATGTTCCTAGTATCTCAACCATTCATAATTTATCATTATGTCTAATTCATATCCCTTTTTTTGTCAATTGTTTTGGCAAAACTTTTTCTTTTCTACAATTTTAGATTGGCCAAGACCTGTCTAATGATTAGTCTAAGCCAAAAACAATGTTGTCCTTTTGTTTACACTTGCAGAAGTCAACCGTAACCTTTCCATGAGGTTCGGATTCTGATCCTTTTACACTTGCGGAAGTTGCTCCAGTGGTTGCCATCTGAGAAGGATAGATGACATGATAGGAACATCGTAACCCTTCGGGATCCATTCGACAGACTTTGGCCTGTCATGTACCATGAAAGCATCGAGTTTATAGGGTTTGCAAATGGTTGGAAGGATTTTACAATAGCAAACAAAATTCAGCAGGGAAATCTTTGCAGTATTTTATAACCGAGTTTGAGCCTACAATTAAAGTGCAGATAAGTTAAACCGTCGAATGCATTTTGAGTTGACTCTAGTAAGATACATGTTGCCAGTGCCAGTTCTGTCTTCAACATCTATGGCTTTACATATGTAATTTTGGTCATAGTACTTATCATGCACTTTGTTTACTGCTGCTACATGTACTCCATATGTAATTAAGCTTCGCAAATGTAAATTATGTTTCGCCACCTAGAAAAAGATGTAACATTTCTTGCACTCATCAATGAATTGTAAATATTGTAAATGATGATGCACAACTCTGGGTTTCTTCGTTTCTTCCAAAACAACACGAATTTGTGTATTCTTGATGTTGTCATCTGTGAATTTTGTACGAGCAATATGAGTAAGCTTTGTATTTATTTATCATCTTTGTACAAAATGCTTTGATCGGGCAATATGGACATAGTGGATTGATGTGATTTTATGGAGAGGTTTTACAGCCATAAGTTGCTACCCTGTATTTGTGGTCTTTATGTCACTGCTGGTTAATGATATTAGGTTGTCTTTTATCTTGTTGAAAGCCACATTGTTGGATCTAAATGGCATTCAACTTGTATCTTTTTGTTCTTTAGATGCTTCATGTTTTGCTTAAATTTCATTGTTTTAGGGTTTTGTCCTGCCCCTCTTTTCTTGTTTAACTGTGACAACAGCCTTCCTGTTGTTGTCATGCTGATTCCACCACTCGGACCGTTGTTGATCCGAATTGGGTTTTCATTGCCCAGATCGATTTTAGAAAGATCGAATCACTTGGGAGCAATGGAGAATGAACTAGTAATTCCAAAAGAATTACTAGTAAAATTGGTGTTCTGATATGGACCAGTAAGAGTCAGTCTAAGCAAGAAGCCACTTTTTCTGTGTCATTCAAAGCTTATTGACATTGTATCTGCCAAAGATTGTCATGTATTGTCAAGGCATTTCTTGCCTCTGTAAGATAAATCAGCAAACATTTGCCTAACATAAAGTGATTTGTTACTGGTAATAATTATTGATCTCATAGGAAGGATGTGTTTATTATTGTGTGTGTGTGTGTTCATTGAGACAGTCAAAAACTACTATTGAAGAACACTGTGGTGAAAATGACTGGTTGGTGGAAGTTAGGCATAGACTTTGACACTACATCACTTGGAGGTGCCAATATGTCAGGTTTTGGTAAGATTAGGTTGGCCAAGTTGAATTAACACATTGGTGAACATGACTGGTTTTGGTCAGATTAGGTTGGCCAAAGTTTCTTTGGTGGACAGAGAAAAAGTCCCTGAACGAGTCATATAAAAGAAAATAAAAGGATGAACTTATGTAGTCTTATTTCTGTTTTTATTGTGGCAATTTGTAAGATTCAATCTAATTTCAAACAATTTTTCCGAATCACAAAAAGAATAACCTTAGTAAAGCTCTTCCTAATTTCAAACAATAGAAAATTTTCGGACCAAGCAAACAAATATGAAGTTACCAAGCTATCTACAACATATACACAAAACAAAATCATTGAAAACGATATATTTAATAGCTCAAGTATCTGTGAAAATTAATTGAGAACATGTAATATTATTATTATTATTATTGTACTAAATAAGAAAGTCAAACAACTGATGTTTTATTCTCAATTATTACTATTGTATTAGGAATATTAGAAAAGTAAATAATTGATGTTTGCTCCCGAAGAAGAAAGAGTTCAATCTGTTCTAAGAATATAGCTTCCTTCAAAAGAGATTATGCTTTCTCGGTGAATGTCTTGGTATCATAGATCTAAAGATTTTAATTTTTTTTTATCAAGGATAAATTGATGGAATATGATTTAATAATTAATATATTTCCTAATACTTTTGCATCAAATAAAGAGGAGTGATCCCACCAAAAGCAACCAAGAGAGAAATCGTTCGAGGCATCTTGAATTCTCGCTTATGGAATCTGTGAAAGATATGAGCGGAACTTATACCACAATTAAGATATAGAATGACCTCCTCCTGATCGATGGATATATGGTGGGTGGCGAGTTTTGTGACTCGCCAACGCCAACAAGATGCCGTAAAAGACACTTTACTGAGTTCGGTGTTCCGAGTTGGAAATTACGAGGCGGAATCGAGAAAGCGAGCTGCGTCGCTTTTGACATTTCCGAATTCTCCGTCCTGCCGCCGAAAGCCAGGTGTTGTTGGGTGGTGACTTCAGGTTGGAGGTCGAGAACAACGAAAACCTCGCGCACTTCTCCGCCACGCCGAGCCAACCTCGAATTCGTTTCGGTTCCAAATCCACTCGTCCTAACCTGATGCGACTCGTCCTAACCTGATGCGACTCGCGCACCCGTGGCCGCCACATTTCCCGGCAGCTCCGCCATGGATGCAGACCCGTCTCCGGCTGAGTTCGGGTCAGAACCGAATCAGTCCGATGGTTCGTTCATACCAAACCAAATCAGAACGGGTCCTGAACGATTCCTTTTATAATTTTATAAATTTTAGATCATATGTTGAAATGCACCCACTCTTCAAAGGGATATTATGATCAGAACTTAGAAATAAAATTATAATTTTATTATTATAAAATTATTTTTAATTAAAAAACTAAAAGTGAAGAAACGACCCTATGCTATTTGATTCGATTCGAGCTCTCCAAATCTAAGAGTCTTAAACCACCGATTTCGAAACCAAGATGAGGACTCAATGCAAAAGAGATCCAACTGAGTTGAATAACTACAGTAGATCGTGTCTTCGTTTCGAATGACTTTATAACGCCGCTAATTTATTTCGGGATCAAAAGAATCGAATTAAAACGATAAGAGATGAATCTATTATTTTTAAATTAAATTCAATAAATTTAGTCTCATCAGGTCGGATTGAATTATAATGAATCAAAATTAATATAAGGAAACGACTGGTAATATGGGAGTGGCGTGTGAATCCTGCATCGTAGCCTCGTAAAGAGGTTTCCTTCCATCGTGACGGCAGATGAACATCCCAATGTGATAGCCAAATCCTTTCTAATGTTGCAATCCTAACGATTGATTCTACCCTAATCTGATGCAGATTTATTCCTTAGTTTGGATACACGATGAGGATGACCGGCAACATCATCAAACAGCTGTCACCGTCGCTTGTGAGCTTGCCGAAACGAGTTGATTGGGAGTGTTGTGCGCCGTCTTCACCGCCGCCCACCTGTAAACTGCCATGGCATACTCGTGCAAATGAAGTGCAATGTGCGTCCCGATCCCTGCAATGATCCCATAAGCTATGGAGTACGTCAGCGGCATCAGAATCAAGGTGAGGAACGCCGGCACCGCCGTCTTCGCGTCCGACCACTCGATCTCCTTCACCATCTTCATCATCATCATCCCCACGAGCACCAGCGACGGCCCGATCGCCCATGGCGGCACGTTCGTGAACAGGGGCGCGAAGAAGAGCGATACCAGGAACAGGAGCGCCACGGTGATGGCCGTGAGCCCGGTGCGGCCGCCCTCCCTCAGCCCCGCGGTCGACTCGATGTAGGTGGTGACCGTCGTGGTACCGAGCGCCGACCCCACGATGGTGGAG
This sequence comes from Musa beccarii, assembly GCA_024322285.1. NCBI lineage: Eukaryota > Viridiplantae > Streptophyta > Magnoliopsida > Zingiberales > Musaceae > Musa > Musa beccarii. Next base: position 69,233,819 of record CM044394.1, on the reverse strand, counting down.
CTCGCGTCCACGATGAAGGCGCGGTACTCCCCCTCGAAGCTGCCATTGTCGTCGGTGAACCCCCCGTACTCAGCCATCGAGTACATCGACCCGGTCGTGTCGAGGATGTCGACGTAGAGGAGCGTGACGACGGCCATCCACACCTCGCTCCTGTTGAAGCCGCTGAAGCTGATCTTCCCGGCAGTGCTCCGGATGATATGGAGGTCCACCACCTTCTTGAAGTAAGCATAGCTCGAGTTCCCCAGCGGCGTGTCGGGGAAGACCGTAACGCTGGTGCCTCTGATCCAGGAGATGAGTGTGACGAACACGATGCCGTAGATCATGCTTCCCTTGACGTCCCATGAGAGGCAAGCGGCCGTGACGAGGAAACCTGCGGCTCCGAGCCAGAACGTCGGGCTCTCCATGGTGCCGCCGTGGCACTCTCCGGTGACCGCGTCGATCTTCGCGCACGCGGTCAGCGTCACCAACGTCGACGAGCTCGGACCGACGAGGCCGACGCCCTGGTTCGCTTGGAGGCCGGTGAAGGCGAGGAAGAGGCCGATGCCGGCGGCCGACGCGAGGCGGATGGAGCGGGGGATCAGGCGGGCTAGCTTGGAGCGGAGGCCGAGCACCGATAACGCGAGGAACAGGCAGCCCTCGAGCATGACGGCGGCGAGGGCGGTTCCGTACGGTACGTGTCCGGATCCGTGGAAGCCGACCATGTTGTAGGTGAAGTACGCGTTGGTGCCCATGCCGGGGGCCAATGCCAACGGGAGGTTGGCGAGGGAGCCCATGGCGAAGCTGCCGACCATGGCCGCGACGGCCGTGGCCACGACGAGGTCGTTCTTCGTCCTCGACAGGCATCGTTGGTACCCTGGATTGCCGTCAAACTTGCACTCGGGCCCGGGGAGGCCGCCCGCGGCGGAGGCGGAGGAGTTGGCAGGGAGGGTGCAGTCGTGCACCGAGCACGGCCCCCCGGAGTTGGTCAGGATGGTGGCGTTGACGGATATGATGTAGACCATGGTGAGGAACGTGGCGGCGCCGGCGCGGAGCTCCTTGGTGAAGGAACTCTTGCGGTGCTCGATGTCGAAGTATCTGCCGACGGGGCTAGCGGCGACGGCGCGGTTGAGGGCCGCCTTTGCCCGCCGCCACGATCTCCCTCGGTCCGTCTCCCCCAGCCCTGTGCGCGTCCCTCCTCCCATACCGACCTCCGCCGTCAGAGTTCCTCTCTATGACTCGCACTTTCTCCGTGATGCTTGCGTTATATGGAACGAGAAGGGAGGGCAAACTTGGTGATGTGCTTTCTTAGCGGACGCCGAATTGGTGGCAGTCAAAATCCTGAGCGATTAGTCGGCTAAGATGAATCACATTAGTAATCAATGGTATATTATTTATTGATGAAAATAATAAATAATAAATGACATTAATTATCTGTCATATATATATATATATACATATACATATAATTGACAGCAACAACGTTCGCAGGGATATGTACCAACGCCAATATATATTTTAGAGGACACAATAGTTTTTGCTGCAGCCAATCGATGGAAAAATCGCAGGCCTAAAACATAAAAAAACAGCCGGTTAAGGCATTCAACACGTGTGCATGTTTGATTCAGTATGACTTTGCCCCCACAAGACTGCATGTTTGATTTAGATCAAGCGAGGACGATATAAAGAAGTTGGCCTTCTTGATTGCGAGAAAGGGATTGAGGCGCTGTTTTCTGTTGCGCCTAAAAAATACATTAGGCACAGGGGATGGGGACCTAACAAAAGATGGCATGGCAGGCGTTACTTTGTAGCAGTAATTATTGCACAATTAGTTCTATGACTATTTAAGCTGGAGTCCTTGTCACTCAAGGGCAATCATTTACCCCTTCTCTCTGCAATACGAAACGTTCAGACCAACCTGGGTTTTTTCTCATGGGGTAGGCTTCAAATCGACAGTTTAATGTACGCTCCTTGTCCATCAATTGCAATCAAACTTAATGTTACAGTGATCAGAAGTCAAAAGCAATATACTAAAAAGCTCTTCTGACCCAAAGCAATCCTCACCGGGTCTCCGTCCACAATAAACCCCATCAAAGCAGTGCGACCTAGAAAGATATCACCTCAGAGAGCATAGAATGACACTTGTAATCTCATTTCTTCAACGACGTGAGTGAACCATACAAAATTTCTACACCCCATTTAAAATTATTTCTAGTAAACCTGCATTCCTAGACCATCTAAACATGAAACTCGGCCAGCTGAAGTGTCCACATCTGGGCATGGCAACCAGGAGGACAAATATATGAAAAAAATGCAATTGATTGATGCCAAAATGAATAATTCTCATGTCACAAAGCTACAAAAGAAACAAGTGTCCAAATCTGGGCACCGCAAGAGGATGATAAATATATGAAAAAAAATGCAATTGATTGATGCCAAAATGAATAATTCTTATGTCACAAAGCTACAAAAGGGCCATCCTTTGCAACTGACTGATGCCTACTTCTCAGAAGCTTTCAGCTTGTTATTTTTACCTCCCCTCTTTCTTGAACTACTTTCAGCCTCTTCCTCTTCAGCCTTCTGTTCTGCCTCCAGTATGGCCAACTACAATGGTTTCGATGAAGCAAAGTCAGTGGCAGCCATCAGTGGCAGCCATAAGGCAATTGAACTAATTTTCAAGTCAACAAGAAAGTCCTGGTTTATGTTAACATATGATCACCTCATCAAGTATGGGTTTGAGCTCCTTAAACCGAGCATCAGCAAGATCAAAGCCATCTTTACGGAGCTCCTGATGCCAAATGTAAAATCAACATATGATGATGTGCAAAATAAGTACAAGATTTAAAAATATATTAATCTGAATTTTGCAACAAGCAAGGTTTTCTGGCTTGTTCTTCAGGTATCATGGCAAAACATGGTTCTGAAACACAATATTACTAAAAAAAACATTTTTCCCATTTGCTCCTCCATTAACAAAATTGCTATAATGAACTTGTGTCATCCACACTAAGTATGGTATTCAAAACTTCAACTGCAGATATTTTAGTAGGGAATAAAAAACAATATTTTTTAAGCAGCCATTGGGTGTCCAACAGTACCATACTGGAAAGAGAGAGAGAGAGAGATGTGAGTGTCCTCAGCCAAACTGTTCCTCAACATATTACCCACAATAAAAAAAAAATCAATTTACCTTTCCGGTGTGTTGAGTGTGCTCATGTGCAGCCATTTGCCAATACATACATGTTCTTCTATAAAAATCCCTCAGAGATTCTCCAGGCTTCACAAAACAAAAAACAACAGTGTGAAGGTTGTAGCAAGAGTTCTTATTTAGTCTTTACTAAGAAAAAGTTAATTACAGAAAACGAAGACACTCAAAGGAAAATCATAAGATCAATATGATCATTATAAACAAATAAAGAAGCATGAATTCAAGTACACGAAAATAGGATACAATATAATACAAGTTCAACATGACAAGGAAATAGAATACAAGAAAAAGAAGAAAATATGGCACGACATCACTTACCTAGTAAGTGAAATATTGAGAAAATGGGATAAAATACAGCAATAAAAACGTTTTAAAATACAAAAATAGTATATAACAGCTTGATAATTTTATCAAGTACTTCAACAAAGTGTCCAATATATCCCAGAAGTATCCATAATTATCGTGTCTGACAGAACCAAAACACAAGTATCAGTGTCCTCTAGCAAGGCACTTTATCAAAATCACCCACATAGGTGGCATGAATACAAGAAAAAATTGGTGTCCAAAATGTAACAGACAGATGCACCTATGGTGTACATGTAATACTTGGTGGAAGTATACTGAATAAAAAACCAAACAAAGATATGGATATAAGTGGGAGATATGTATGAAACATGTCAACCATAAATCTGCTATGTTGGTGCAATCGTAGTAGTTTACAGGTCTCTGATTGATTCAACCAGTTCAACCATGTTATTTGGTGGGCCTCGCCCTAATCTGCCTTTTGCCTCTTCAAGCTTCTGCATGTCTTTGTTACCTTCACTGGCAATGATCAACCATCTTTCGTTAGCACCAACAAGGTACTGAACAATCAATTATCATTGTTGTTATCTTCTTGCCTGATTTGTGAGGTACCATGTAAAGAAGCAGCACTTAACAAGGCAACACTGGTATCATTTACGCCCAAATAGAGATGCCTCTTTCAAGGCACACGAGTGCCATTCAGTGAGGAACCAACAGCATCACTTTGCTGCAATGGCTGATTTTCCATTACCACTGCAAGGACTTATTCTAGAGGAGTCCGGGTTTTATCAACACACACAAGTCATAGCTAGTCCATGTATGGTTGGTTACCCAAAGACTTTCAGCTTCCCTCAGAAGCTGGAGCTCTAATGTGAATTGTTGAGGTTAGCCATTCATGTAATCTCTCACCAATGGGTCACATACATAATGTTTGTGAAAATGCCATACAAGTTAAGAAAAAGTTTCTGGAGAGAATTAAACACAACATCTCTTTTATATATGTTTCATATTTCTTTCATTGTGTATGAGAGGTAAATGTAAACACACACACACACATATACACATACACATATATATACATATATATGTATATATGTGTGTATATATACACACACACACTCTTCAAAACAGACAAATTGCTGAACAGAACAAGTTATTTATATATAATGTAATATCAAAAAAACTAAATGTACTCCTTAATTATCATACCAATGCCACATTATATCCTACTTTTACAACATATGTCACACTCCATCACCATATCTTAATATTGAATCTCATATTTGTACCGATGCTTAATAGTTAAACAGATGCCACTCTGTGATCTGTGCCAGAGCATGATCAACAAAAATATACCAATATAGATAACAGATGTGCAGGCTACTAAGTCTGCCACAGTGAATAATGCACGGTGAACAACCGAAAGGCTATCAGCAGTAAGTGCAACTGTCAATACTTTCTTCCAACATGAAATAGGATACTAATGGCAATCAACAAAAAAGAAGATTTCTAATAACAAAGAAAGCTGCAAGGTGTAAAAGAAACTACCATTGGAGTCCTCTGGGAATCTGAAAGTCCAAGGCTTATTCTTATCTGCTCTATCCTGGCCCGTTTCTCTTTTCTGCGTAACTTCTTACCTTCACCCTTTAAGACAGAAACAGCACTTCCCATATCCAAAATCATATTCCCATCACCTGAGGACTTCACAAGCATGCATAAAGATCAAACCCATTTAATAAAATAGAGTTAAAACAGGTTGTCATGCAAAATAGCAAGAGAAAACTTATGACAATAACAGAACAGAAAAGGTATAGCATGGATCAAAGGAAGAGGCTCTCAATGGCAAACCACATCCAGCAGTTACTTTTATAATATCGGATATGATGTTGGGGCAGTAATCCGTGTAGTACTTTTCATGCATCACTTGCAAGCACGATGACATTGTATATTGACTTCACTAGATTGCATCACATGCCCATGTAACATTTCATAAATGCAAAAGGAAGAATGTGCTTGTGTCCACCAGGTCACCAACACTTCTGCAATTCATAATTGTCCAAAAATGGGCTCCAAACCATGTGTATGCAGGTTGGCCATAGACATGTACATAATATACACACCATGCCATGTGCAACCATGCAATGTGATACCATGCTGCAGGAGTTTGGCCTTCTCTATACAATGGTACAGTACAATAGTACATAGTAGACTTCCACACTGTCGGTAAGGCCTCAACAATTTACATACACCATGATACATGGTTTTGCACTGTTGAGATGATGTGTGAATAGTATTAACCGTGCTAGCAGACAGTCAGCATGGTTGAGAGGAGCACACCACACATGCAAATCGATGTCCTATAGATATGTGTCAGCATGACAGAGCAAAAAACCCCAAAGTATTAACCCTGCTAGCAGACTGCCAGCATGGTTGAGAGGAGCACACCACACATGCAAATCCATATGTCCTATATATATGCGTCAGCATGACAGAGCAAAAACCCCCAAAGTAGGAAATACAAACAAAGATTGACCAGAATGGATATCTCATGTTCAAACCAGTATTTTTAAATGCGCTAGGCACTACAGATTGCAAGGTCCCTTATTGCCTGAGGTTCTAGGCACTGTCTCACCTAGCTTGCCGAAGTGCCTATGTGAATGCCCAAATGTCTTTTGACATGCATGTTCCAAACTCTGTTCTCCAATAATGAACATATACAATAGTCAGAAATTGAACCTCTATAAATGAATTCATCATCATCCTAGCTACTTGTTAATGTCCCCACCAGTTTCCTTTACCAGATAAATGGTATAATCAGGAAGATATGCTGCTTCCAACAAATGTAACTTATCCAGATAAATGGTATAATCCAGAAGATATGCTGCTCCTACCAGTTTCCTTTACCAGATAAGGGAAATATGCTGCTTCCAACAAATGTAACTTATCCAGAACATACTTAAGGACGAATTGGATGGGGAAGGTAGACTTGAGCCAACGTGTGGAACAACATTCCCATTCTGACTAGCCATAAAACAGTGTAAGAATTTAATAATTACTTGAACAGAATGAATCAGTACACCTTATAATCTATGCAAAAATATGAATTCCCTTTTAAATCTTATTAGATCTTGAAAAGTTGAAATAAAATTGACAATAACCAAATTGATAAACATGAACACCATTCTCATGTATCTTCCAAAAGCAGAACAATATCCAAATTGTTCTGCAGCCATATTTGCAGAACAATGGAAAAAACTTAAACAGTTGGACATGAATGTAGCATTGAGCTATATAGAATTATCTTTGTAACTTAAAAAGTCCATTTGAATCATCTTGGTAATTCTTCTTGTAAACTAGGAAAGAAAAATTGACAAACTATCAGCTTGTATTTCTCGGTTAGTAAACTGTCTATATGTATTTGTCATGCACAAAAAGACCAAAACAAACAAGTTGTTGTGATTCAAAAGCCTTGTAAAGTAACTTACACCCAAATTACCATCATCTTCATCGTCATCATCATCATCTGTCTCATCACTGTCATCACCACTGCTTTCTTCAGTGCCATCATCAATATCTTCGTCGTCATCATCAGATACTTCTAACCACTCTGATTCCGATGCCTGCATATAATAAAATAGAGAAAAAAAATCAGTAAATTGTATAGCTAATTTTAACTAGGTAACTTAATGATTTTGAAGAATGCTACAAAATTGAGAATTGATGAGAAGTGTCTATGAATTTATGTAAAGAGGAATATTTCTTTGTGAACATAAAAGTAAATAGTATAAGTGACTCTATATAAAAGATGGACACCATATAGTGGTCAAATTTCAAAGAGAAGAAATTGCTAATGAACGGTAGAAATTGCTAATCAACAGACACAAGAAAGTACTAAGGTAATAAGTTACTAAAAGCAAAAGATGTTTCAGGTACAAACTGGTATGATGCACTTCCACTCGTCTAGTTTGCTGAGGTTGAGTGAGTACATATCATCAAGCGTAATCTCACGATCTTTAACTTCCATCATTCCACCATACAAGTAGAGAGTATCTTTCCCAACAACCATGCAAGAATTAATACGTCCACAAGGCCTTACTGCCTACAAGTTAAAGAATGTTAAGTGAATATCAAGACAGAAAAGAAAAAACAGATGATCGAAACCCAAATATCCATGTGGTCACCTCTGACGAAGTGCATGCTTGTGATGCAGAATTGCCACCTAGTCCTTGTACTTTCACATCAGGCACCCTTTTTGAGGTAACTGTCCCAAGGGAGAGACTTTTTCCCATCTGATTAGAAACTTCATTGACACGATCTCCCACATCAGTTGCTTCCTCGTAACTTTCCATATTCTCATTCCCATCATAATCTTCATATATCTCTGGATCATCTTGAGTTTCCTTTGAAAGATTGAAATCCTTTCTTAATTCATTGCCTTTGCTTCCTTTAAACTGCAGTTAAATTTAAAAAATATGTCAGACTCAGCACTTAATTGATGCACATGTCACCTTTTGACTATAAATCTAGGAACACAGTACCCAACAAAAAATGGTGGTTAAGTGGCAGGGAAAATCTCATAACTTCATGCACCAATTTTGAATATCTGACAAGTATTAAATGATAAATTCAGCAAAAAATTTATCCTCGGCAGCAACAGAAATGGTGGTTTACAGCAAGGTTTGTAATTTCGTATCATATCAACGTTTCGAGCTTTGCTCGATATGGTACGGTACGCGCGTATCGAGCGGTACACCCTAGTGAAGACGTACGTTGCCTCAGCGGTACACCCTAGTATATATATATATATTATATAATATAATATAAAAAAGAAAAGTAGATGTACGTTGCCTCAGCGACGTCACCTCCTTTTCTTCTCCTCGTCGCGTTAGACGAGGAGAAGAATGCGATCTTCTCCTCATCTGCGGTGCTCGACAAAGACGTCGAAGGCCACAAACGTCTCTGGCCTTCAGTGCGACGTGACGAGGAGAAGAACGCGGTCTTCTCATCTACGACGTTCGACGAAGGCGTCGAAGGCCGTAGATGTCTCCAACCTTCGACGCGACGCAACGAGGAGAAGAACGCAGTCTTCTCCTCATTTGTGGTGTTTGGTGAAGATGTCGAAGGCCGCAGACGTCTCCGACCTTCAGCGTGACGCAACGAGGAGAAGAACGCGATCTTCTCCTCATTTGCAGCGTTCGACGTAGGCGTCGAAGGCCGCAAATGTCTCCAACCTTTAGCGAAGAACGTGGTGAAGAAGTCGAGCCATCGCCTCTCCGTTACCTGTTGAATCGAGATCATCGAGAGAGGATAGCGCCGGATTGGAAAGCATCGAGGGTCTCCCGATTGTCCCTCTTCTTCAAGCACCTTCTCTCTCTTCTCCCTCGATGCTTCTTCTTCCCTCATTGCAGCCAAGCTAATATCGCTCAGTAGCGGGCAATCCGCATAGTGGTCTGTTGGCGAACCGATACATACCGTCGGGTACGAGCAATATCATTCGAAATTAAAATCCTTGGTAACACTATGCTACGCACACAACAGCATACCATAATTTTCATTTGGGTAAGGACATCAAATTCAAAAAATGGAACACGGATTAGAGGCTTCAAGAATAGAGATGTGAGAAGAATGTGTACATTTTCTATAACCAAAATCAACCTGGCTAAGCCTTGGATTACTGGACCACACTAATTGGACCACAAATTTCAGTAAAAAATAAAAAAATAAAAATTCATTTATTTTATGTGTACTTTTCAGTTTTTTTCCTCCCTTTTTTTTGCTTTTCTTCTTTTCTTCTCTGTTCACCAACACTTCAGCCATCCTCCTCTTTCCAGTCTTCTTCTTTCCTCCTACTTATGATTATTTTTTTTGTCAGCTGAGCGCCCTCCTCCCTCCTCTTCTCTCCCTCCATGTTCAGTGTGAGGCCAAGCGAGAGCATAGCAACGAGAGAGGGAGAAAGGAAGGCAGTGTGAGGCAACGAAAAGGACCAATTTTGATTTGCTCTGCTCGATGGCTCATTGAATACCTAACCAGGTCAATGGGTTAAACTTGATTGTGAAATACAGACGACCTTGATAGACTAACCGAGCAAAATGTATGGTTCCAGCTAGTTTGGTCTGACCAGCCAATTTGGTCCACTTCTAATAAATATGACTTATATGGTAACCAAACAGATAGCTAAAATCTGTATCATAGAAAAATTAATTTAAAAAATTAAGAGATAAAAAAAGCTTCTGTGAAGGATATACACTGAAGTTGATTTTCACCAAACCATGCCATGTCAAACAACTGCTTTTCTGTCCAATTGTAGCTCAACTAAAAAACCATGTCTCTGGCTCACTCCAATTGGGAGAGAGAAAAGAGGATTCGAAAACTGAAGAGAACATGAGGCATTCCAGTGAATTTAGAAAGAAAGGCAAAGAGAATAAAGAGGAGGGATCAAAGAAAAAGTTACTGACATGGATCTGGGACAGCAAGAATTAAAAGCAAGATGGGGTACATCTGGAATTGCTAAAATTATAATATGGCTCCCTAAAAAGTAGAATCAATAGTATGCAATTTTGAATCATACCGCCTGGTACGGGCGGTACATATCGGTCTGACAGGATACCAATACACAGACCGCCCGTTACCGCTCGGTATCATGTTTTTTATTTTTTTTAATAGAAAAAATTATTATTTTTTGTTTTTTTAATGGGCGACGTCGTCGAGGCTCGGGCGACATTGCTCGAGAAGGGAGTCGACGACTCCTGAGGCAACGTCGCATGGGCGACATCGTTTTTTCTTTTTTTTTCTTTTTTTTTTACATGCAACGTTGACGTCGCCCAAGAAGCAAGGTGACGTCACGTCGCACAAGCAACGTCTCGACGACGTCGCACGGGCGACATTGTTTTTTCTTCTTTTTTTTTTACATGCGACGTCGACGTCGCCCAAGAAGCAAGGCGACGTTTCCCGAGGCGACGTCGCACAGGCGATGTCATTTTTTTCTTCTTTTTTTTTATATGCGACGTCGACGGTATACCGAACGGTGTACCGAAACATACAGTTTGGTATACCGTACCGTACCGTACTAGAGAATTATCGAAATTTCAGTATGATACGAAATTGCATACCTTGATCAATACAATCAAATGTACCTAGGGTGTCAAATGATTCAGAGAAATTTTAGGTTTCTAACCAACCAAACATATGAAAGCATAAGAAACAAAGCATCAAGCACATATTGTACATTATTTTATTAATATGCTACATCTTTACCAGGCACCAAAATTGATTATAGATTGCCTGGTGAAATGCCAACCTTGACCCCTCAAAACAAAGAAAAAAATGAACCACTTGTACATCTGGAGACTATTTCCATTTTATATAAAATCCATGTACACATCGAAAAAGATAATAACGTACATGTTGTTGATCAACCAGCACATAATGAAAGAAAGTGGATTGTTGAAGCTAAGTTTTGCTACAAATAGATATAAGGTAAGTGCACCAATGGTATCGTTACAAGACTTCAAGCACAGAAATACAGAAAGCAAACCATTGCATCTGTAAATCAACATATTGAATCTGCATTGTAGATAATACATGTATAACACAGAATACAACACATAATTACTAAACAATATTCAGAAATGGGCAAGAAAAAGGAAGAATGTAGAGTGACTTATGTATCAATGCATAGGATCGAAATAGGGAGTGACATCAATTATCATGTAAAAAAATAATTGTAATAGAAGACAATCAACCTCAATTATGCAAATACTGTACCTGCAGGGGACCACCCCTGATGAGGTGAGGATGGGGGAATAAAACAGGAATGAGGGCGGTGATGAGAAGCATTTTCTATTACCAACATGGTTATGGGGCGGGAATGGGTAGAGCACTCCCCACCCTGTCCCGTACACATCCCTGCCCCATCTATATTATTATACTATATTATATTATATATTTATTAATAATATATATATATATACATATTTGAGAATTGAACCAATACCTATAACACCAACATTCCAATATTAACCACTAAGTCAATTTTGTGTTCAATTTATATATTTTAATATTGTTAATTAGTTTTGATATAATTTTATTTTTTCTAAAATAGAATGGATTAATTAGGAGAATATAAAGAACCCATGAGTTGTCCGCCCCCGATAGGGTCTCTCTGTCCCCAATTTAAATGGGGAATAAGGTGGGGATGGGGGATGGGGGATGGGGGATGGAGGATGGAGGATGGAGGATGGAGGATGGAGGATGGGGGTTGAGACAAGGACAGGGATGATGGAAGCACTCCCCACCCCTGTCCCACCCTGTTGACATCCCTAATTGCAAATTAAAAACACAAAAGGTTATTAGCTAAACAATAAACCTTAGCATCTAATTTCATAATTAGCCGTCAACTATGGGAACCAAAATACATTACATGAATGTATTGTTTTAGGACCACAATAATGAAGAGACTAAAGACTAGGGACAATATAACAAAAGTGAAACTCAACCATAGGTTGCAAACAAATCATGCTTTCAAGGACTCGAAGGGCAAAAGACAAAGTAGCTCAAGCATACCTTCCAAGCATAATACCTAATTTAAAGAATACCTTGCAGGTAATCATCAAATACACTTTGCAAATTACTGTTTTTCATGTTTGCAAATTACCTAGTTTTTGATATCTATAACTGCATTGCTTCCCAAATAGCAGACCATTTCAATGCAATTGAACCATATGCTATAAATTCCTCCAAACCATAAAGCACCAAAGCTCATGTCATGCATAAAATTTAAGTCAACCTAAATAATTGTCTAACCATACAATTTCAGTGCAAATGACATCAACATTAGAGGCATTCAAACAAGAAAAATAATGGGCAGTGCAGGGCATGATAATCTGTTGATGGTTACCACAGTAATACATTACCTTATCTTTTGTAGACTTATCCTTCCTTAGTTCCAAAGGATACCTAAAAATAATGAAAAGAAATTACTTCAAAATCTCACACAGCATATCTGTATAACAATAACATAATTGTTATGCTTGGTGCCTAATATATGTTAAACAGCATTTTTTTCATATAAAGAACAACCTCCAAAATCATTTTGTATGTTGGTATCAAAAAGGACTTCCAGATCATGGATATGTACAAGTTCCTATGTTGATAAAAACGTCATCGTCATTTGTACATGAATGTATTACATATTATCATGTTAAAATATTCTACTAATTACAGAAACAGCTATAATCACATCTAAGGAGCAATAATCAATTAAGAGTTAAGACCATTGTCTCCGATAGGTAAATGAAATCCATATACAAGTTCATAAGTATTAGAGCAGAAATGTTCACTAAAATGTTTCAAATATCTTATGAAATTTATGGATGAAATAACTTGTACATTTAGGATAAGATTTTTATCATCACAATTCACAATGTGTACCATGAGCAAATTACAAATTTCAATGCTTCATAAGTCCAATAGAATAAACCAATTTTAACCAAATGATAAAAGGAGAATTGTAAGTTTCACAAGAGTGCAGTCGAAGTATACATAATTTAGCACACTGAACAAACTTCAGATATTGTTAACGGGTTTTAAGGTTTAGGGTTTCAAATATATCTTATTTTTATTTTTTTATACAAAACCTGCACTCTGTCCAATTGATCCATTGAATCAACCAATGATCCAAAGACCCAAGACTAAACCAGACCAATATTCAAGCCAATTCTAATAAATATGCTTAAGAGTCCTAATCAGTGTAATTTCTGAAATCTTAGTTTGGGCTACTTAAAAAGACTTAGTTTGGGCTACAATCTCAAATCTTAGTCATGTGTGCAATCCCAAGTTGCATTTGCCTGTTCAACAACCATGGTCGCCCATCTTATGCTCCCTTCCATCCCATGCAATACCATTCGCAGAAAATGGCATTCGATTGCAAATTTGAGATTGTATTCTATATTTATATTTCAGTCTTTGCATCATTATTCGTTCTGCATTGAAGTCCAAGTATGACCCAAACTTAATGTGCTCAAAAGCATAAATTTGAAAGTATTCACGGATTTTAGATGATATATATACCCCAAAAAAGTACAATTCTATTCTGCTCCACGTGCACAAATGTGCAACCCTAATGCCACCATTGGCCTTTGTGAAATCTTATGACAGGCAAATTAAGCCAAGAAATATTCTAGATATCCAGGTTAATGCTGTGGTTCAACTGATTACATTTGTCAAAGCACCAGCTACAATGCTCCGAATATATATGTCAAAATAGGTTCTTATTTATATTTACATTTCTAGTTATTCTACTGATTATCTTCATCCAACAATACTGTCCATTAACAAGCAAATATAAATAGGCAACAGCTTCTACATTTTCTCCTCAAGAACTATAAACACATTAAAAAATTACAAGAAAAATAAGTTAGTACTGCATAAAAAGCTCTGATCAACAAAATGATTCAGAAAAATCACCTCAATGATTAGCACAACAACATCCATGTAGTAGAAAACACATACCATCGGTGACTGTCAAGTTGGAAGCCATATAGTTCATTCATAAACAAGCTCATCAATAGGTCACCTGCATCAACTAATGCAATACAGTCAATTTGCATGCCAATGGTCAACAAAAAGCAAAGTAGTAAAGAAACTTGCTTGACATAAGAATGCACTAAAGATAAAATCAGCTCAGCTGTCAGTTACATTTGGCAAAATCGAAATGAATAAGAAATAAAATACAACAAAGGTGTGAGTGCTATCAGTCATAAGAATGGCACTATTCCATGTGTTCCTATGCAGCTGTCCACAAAAACATCTTAGCCAGCATTATGCACATGGGTGCTGGGTGTGATATTACAATTTTGACTGATGCTTTACATGTAGATACATATTGGCGTCAAAGCAATTAAGTTCATAAGATTTGCCCAGTCAAACTCTATTCAGAAATACATGGTATGTAATTCCAGTTCAATAAGAGCACTTCCAAGTACTTGACAATAAAATGCTCAATATTCAATACTTACAAGTATCAATTTTAATGTTGCTTTGCAAGACAGATTTATAAAAAAAATAATGGACCAAAGTCAACATTGTTATTTTTATCTGGTGAAACCAACAATTTAATGAGTACAAAATATTTAAATACAGCCAATGTACCATGATACAATTTATAGAGACAAACAAGGTTATGCAACAGAAATATGATAGTAAAACAGATCAAAGGTAGACAGCAGGAAAGAAAAATAAACATAACCTTCGGTTTCCATGTCCACAACACCTCCAAAAAGAACAGCCCTCCTCTTGTGAACAGACATGGAAAAGCCAGCACGGGGCCCAGGAGGCATCCCACTCCTCTTAACCTATCATTACCCAGAAACAAGAAAAACTGAGAAAAAATTGAACTCTCAAGTCAAAATTTTATGGACTCTGTGTCATGAATTGTACGCAACAACAACAGGACAGAGAATCCCAACTATTTTGAGCCGGCTAAATGGATCTTCTCCCACCATTGAGCTCTATGTAATGCAATAACTCTAGCAAAAACATAGAAATCTCCTTTTAATGTTTCTAGTAAAGTGTTCTTCGATCTCTCTAGTTGTCCCTACACCACTAATACTAGTCAACTCAAATGTCCAATCAAAATATCTCAAGGTCTCTTTGCAAGCATGTACGATTGATTATGCACAAAAATCTTACGACGTCATTCCATAACTGCATTTTACTTAAGAGTAAAAACTGTTACAATACTAAAACAGAGCACAAGATGAAACTAACATTATCCATGGGCATTTGTGCATGGATTAAAGCATGCACACCTCATGAGAGGGTATGATATAGTGCAGTCTCATGCAAATAGTACCAAAAGTCATGAACACAAAAAGATATATTGGCTCTAAAATAGCTGACACCTGTGAACATGCAAACAATTCATAGCATGAATTTATATGTGCCATTAATTTACCAAAATGCTAAATTGTAGGTGGCAGTATACTGAACAGGCACGTCAATCCTTCTGATTCTCCTTCTTAGGTGGAGGAAGAAAAGGAAGCATTTTGAGTAAGAAGGTCTAAAATACCAGAAGAGAATAAACGATAACTTCCAAATAATCCATTTATTGAGAAGAAATCATCATGCACAATCCACATCCAAAAGCTTAAACTTGTACACAGAAAAAAACCTTGTTCCATTCCCATGTTCGAGGATCAAGCGACCACATGTCAGAATGGACAATTCCTTTCTCTGAGCCATGTTTGTCAGATACAACTTCTTTAGAATAGCCACCATATAAGAATATCTAGACATGAAAAGTAATACAAATTAGAAAAAGACAAAAATCAATTCATCAGAAGAAAGCCAACATTTGCCCAATGAAAAAAGAAACACTATTGAATGTAAAATATAACAAACAAAAGAATGATATGTTGGCTAAATTTTTTATAAAACAAAAACAACCCTACTACGTTAGAAATTCCAACATGTATCAAAAATGGTTATTTCACATATAGGTCACAGCAGATATGTGCAATTTAACATAAGTAGCATGCCTCGAATGTGGCTTAAGATTATAATGAACATTAAGACAATAAAAAAACAGGAAGAAGATCATCAAGAGAACCAATGAATGTTACTATTTTAAATGTCTAGAATGACCTCCCTTCAATTTAAAAAAATATATTAAATATATAGATAACATAAACTGACCTTTAAAAATAATACAACTTATAATTTCTGTTTTTAAGAAACAACCACTTAAATTTTAAAGTTAGGTTATTAAAATTTGGGGGTGCTTGGTACAAGTTTCAAAATTTGATAATTCAAAGCTCACAGGGTAATGATACCTAAGGATAATGGTTATCCCTATACTTAATTCTTTTTAAAAGGTGAAATTCCACAGTTTTAAATGTCATTTTCAACCTCCCAAACTAATGAAATGTATCTATCTTACTATATAACAAGAGACATGCAATGCAAAGAACCAACACTAGCAAATTTATGCATCAAAAATTGAAATAATGCACCAAAAGAAGAAAATGAATATAACATAATAGTTCACTTACTTCATCTTGAAAAACAAAAAGCTGAAATCCACTACGTGCACTAGGCCACATGCATCCAGGTCGAGGTTTTATTTCTTGCCACTACAGTTAGATGAAACAGGAATATTAAGATATAAAGAAAGAATAGAGCCGCATCTCATTTTGTAGTAAACTGGTCTGCAGAAGAAACAAACAGAGCATCATATATAACAAAGTAAATCAAGCTAGAAGAATCCACCTTGAATTGATCCAGATCAAAAACATGCAAATCATTGTAGTACCTGCAAACCAAAAGAAAAAACTGAGTTCCTAGATTCAAATATAATATATATCCAAAAGGCTAAACATATTACCATGAAGTGGTTTTATTAGTAATTAATGACCTTCACAAAAATTAGCAATAGTAAAACTTCGAAGATGAAATATTGTAGACCACGAAGTAAAGATAGAACCTTCTCTCATTTTTGACAAGGAACATTTTCTTGGACAGTGAGAGTCTATTTCATGACTCGAAACTTTGGCTATAAAGAAATACTTTATAAATTAAGGGCTAAGACTAAGCATGACTAAGACTGAACTTAATAAAGTTCAACATTAGCAATACCAAGAAGAGCATCATTCATAAAATCATACTTCAGATCAAGTCTAGTTTGGTCGATTTAGTTTAAGGATCAAGTCGAGTTTAGTTTCAATTAATTTTGCATTCTTCATCCTTCACTCCCTATCCTGCTTTATTTATAAGTTTATGATGTGTTGTAATCTTTGTCACAAGGACCTGAAACTGCACAATGGAAGCAACTGATGAAGATTGGATTGTGGGTTCATGACCATCCCAAGTCCAATTAAAACTAGATTAAGTTTATTAGCTAAGTTGATCAAAATCAATCGACACAGTTACTTAAGGATCAAATAACTGAGTCATCAGCATTTATTTCAAAATTTGAAGATTTTGTCCCTACTTTTATCAACATTTTTGAAAGGCCAATTAAATTTCATTTGGCTGTTACCTCAGCTTTTTAAGACATTAGTAGTACAATTTTTTGTACATAATCAATTAACAGTTACGACAAAACCAGCACTGAATTCAAATGACAGAAATGGATATGGTGACATAGACACGACATCAACATTAATATGACAGAATATTAAAGATTATGACTAGTAAGAAAAAGGACATATACTTAGTACTTGTAATATTTATTCTCTTTTTATCTTCTGTAAAACTATTTTTGTCAATATAAAGAGAAATGTGGTAGCATAAACGTGTAAGATTAATAGAAAAGTTTACATTACAGAATATAGGGTACCAGATTCCTACTTTTCAACAGTAAGCCCATCAAGTAATAAATTTCATGCCAAACTATCATCACCTTCCAATAAGAGACTATTTGAGTGTCATGATCAACCTCACTCAAAATCCTTGCCAGAACCCAATTGTCACCAAATGTGATCCAAGATACATCATTAAAATTCCAATATAAAACCATTGCATAGCATGCCATCTTAGTGTGAACACACATCTCAATGTGTTAACCCATTAAAAGAAGTTGATAGGTTACCTGATATCGATTTCTAAGACCTGACAGCTTAATGGCACAATAACTTGTAAAAGGATGAACCTTGACCATGTGATTCAAAATGCTTCAACCAAGTTATTAGCAGTATGCCTAATCCAACACATTATGATCTCTTGATACAAAACCAAAATCCACAATATAACAAGCATGATGCATGTGAACATACATTGATCGGCAAGGGATAAGAAGAAAAAAATATTATTAGAAAATAGAAAGCAAATATTTTAAAAACAAGTATCACAAAGACAAAATAAAATAACATAAGCTTGAGCCAAAAAGAAATCAAACCTTACTTCCCTGAGAGTGTCATAAAAGCCACCAAAAACAATAATTTTGTGCTTGTACAACACCTAACAACAGAAAAGGGTTAAAGAGCTGATGTCATTACATAATTATGCAACACTAACATTGGTCCTAGAGGCATTTAATCACTTCACAATTGAAAATGACTGCATCCAGAAAAAGTAACAAAGACAACACACATTCAGAAGTACAAGGATGTATATTAGTGCATAAACTGTAATTTATGGAACCTTTTTAGATTCTTGACCATATGCATAAACTGTAAACCACAACTCTTCTATTTGACCATGTATTTGGAAGTAGTATGAAATCTGTTGCTTAATATATTCTGGAGTATTCGTGTAGCAAACTCGAAGAAATATATATTTACAAAACAATGGTTATATTTTACACAGCAATAACAAATCTATTGTCATTATTTTATGATAATTTGCTTATAATAATTGTTTACCACTCCAAGTGCTTCTCTTCATGGAAAGACTGCTTTATCTATTCAGCCCCACAGCAAACTCCTATCAATTTGTGGAACTCGGAAATTGGATCACTAATCAAGCTTGCCAAAATACAATAATAGAATTTTATGTTACCGATCAAGTACCAAATGTGCCTGATTTAGATAAAGTATAGATTAACTATTATTTTGTGCAGGTTCTGAAGATAAGACAGTGCATGAATACAACAGATGTCCAGTTGGCTACATAAATAAAAAGCAAAATGGCACACATACCATGCGATGGCCTGAGCGGGCACTCGGACATCCTTTTAAAAGTAGTTGCTCCCATTGATTTGTCTTCAAATCCAACATCCAAAAGTCCTAAAAACAGTAAATTGAATCATATAACAGGTAAGTATTATAAGAACAAAAATCTTGTTAAGTTAAAAAGAAACCCAATTAAAGATTAGTTAAAATGGGGTTTGTTTTGGAAATCACAAGATGTATCACATATTTGAACTACTCCCATGGTTTAAAATACCTGAAGTGCACCTAATAGTAAGTCTACTGTCTGCTATCAATCTTTCCGGTATAGCATAATTCATCAAGCCTGAAGAGAAAAGGAACTACAGGAAAGAAATATGAAACCACAGTTTCATACAACAATAAAATGGAACTTGGAAGATACAAAACATAGTTGATCTTTTCTAATAACCATTTACATTTTTGGTCTTCTCTTCTCTCCAGTTTACCTTGTATCTACAACCAAAGAACAGCCTTTTTTCCTTGTTGTCAACTAATTGGATACCATATTACTCATCTAGACCGGCATAAAAAAGACATGCTTACAGCCAAGGCTTTCCTAGGCACAAAATTTGAACCTTATTGTTAGGAGCCACACCTAACAAATGCCATTTCACTTTGAGAAAATACAAGCCTCAGAAAAGAGATTTAGGGGAAACGAAGGGAAGAAGGTGGAAGAAGAATATAACAATGCTTGAACCCAATGCTTTAGAGGTTTACAATCATCTAGCATTCATTCTATAGGCTACTATGCCCATAACCCTACCATATGTTATAACCCAATCAATATAAAAGACCACCATACTCACTCATAGCTAAAGTACCCATTGCGGTACCTATAGCTACATGATGCTGCATCATAACATTCATCTTACTTGAGGCTTAAAAGTTTCAAAGGTCCATGCACATAAAAGCTCACTTAAGTTGTTACATAATTTTTCAATTTTTGTTAATAACAAAAAAAAACTATGTGGCGTTAAAGATGGTATTCATTTATTTGTAATGATTAAAAGAAAGGAACCCAGATAATAGAGAAAAAGGAAAGTGATTGAAGATTAAGCCATCACACGAAGGGTTTGACATCCTTATCTCTCTCACTTCTTTTTCTTCCTACCCTTTTCTCAATTGCTACTGTTTCCTTTTCCACTGTTGTTTCCGCTTCCATCTTCGATTTCTTGACCACTTCTTTAATATTGTGTTTTGCAGCTAATACTTATGTCTTATTCTTCATCAATTATATTTGTTCTTTCTGCTGTCAGATTCAAACAACTACGACCACTATACTAGCAGCTCATATTGGGTTCAACATCTAGAAAATATATGTACATAAGAATAGTACAATCGTTTAGTCAGATGTTCCTGAGAAGTCATCATTCATCAGGCACATTACAGTTGCTTGTTTTCGGTACCGACATCTAGTCATCCTCAATAGAACATCCATCATGTATTTTCCTTGCCAAAAAATGTAAATATGCCTAGCAAGTTAGAGTCAAACAAACAAGTACATGTGCATGCATCAATTAGAATCTCTCAGATCAATTTGTATATACCACATGAATTTTTCACTTAGATAATTTCTGATAAGTAAACAAAGAACTAAATGAATAAAATATCAAATCTCATAGATAAGTTGATCAAAACAATTACCTTATAATGATGAAAACGTTCCTGGTTTGGAGACGTAAATTCGCCACCTATGGAATAAAATTGATATAAATTACACACGAGAAAGTGATTGGGGTTAGTGACAATATATGATGAGTTTAGGTTAATTACCAAATATATAAATATGGTCTTTCCATGCAACAGCTTGATGAGCACTGCGAGGAGGTGGACTATTGGGACTTGATATCAACTTCCATTCATTTTTTTCTACATCATATCGATAAAGATCACCATAAACAAAAGTCTGCAGCAACAACTTGGTTGGTTATAACCATACATCAGGACTCCCACAGCAAAAAATTTACTGCACTGATAGATTTCATTTGCCTATAATGAAGCATATTTTGTTTTATTTTTCATTTTATGATATCCAAAAAGAAGGGAACGCAACAAAATAAGAAACATAAAACATGGATATCTAAACTATAATGCCCCAAAGATAGGAAATAAATGAAAAGCAAATCAATTTCAACAATACATTTAGAATGGTGTAATTGTTAGTTCTGACCTTGTTGCCATTGTAAAACTCTCCCCCATACAAAATCAACTCCGTGTCTTTCAATGGATTAATGATCAGCTGCAAGAAAAGGATATCAATTAGAAACCTATCTTTGAAATACTATCAATTAGGTATGACAGGAGCCTTGGTTGCTAGTGAAAATGTTGTACGTACATGGTTTATTTTTGTTTCATTCTGTTAATAATAAAGGTTAGAGCCCCGACCCATTTTAAAGGAGAAAAGAGGGAAAATTAATCAAGTACAACCATTCAATGTTCATGTTTTGAACTTATCTTGGTCAACTGTTCCTAAAGCCAGTCAAGAAATTAACGCAGTTATTTTGTCGAACATATACATTACTAAGAAGAATGCCAAAACTACAAAACGACTAACATGGTGGGTACCATAATCTCTCTTTCCCGTTAACCAGGCCAGTTTTTTTCTAAGGGAATTTGACTCGGTTACCCTCAAAAGAAGCATTTAGGTACATACGCCTATCGGTAAACAAATAGCTAAGAAAAGATAGCAATAACCCAATCTCGATATCGCAAACCCTATCATCAAGAATCTTCATGACGAATTACCGAACAACCGGACCGGGGAGAAGGGGCGGGGACGTTCTCCTCGACGTGGACTTCCTTCTTCTTGGCCTCCTCCTTCTGTATGCTTTTCTACAGCAAAAGGTGAACCGCGGAAAAGAAAGACGAAAAGATCACCACACAAGAAAAAAAAGAAAGGAATCAAGAGAGGACAACACTAAGGTTTGAGTGGGAGACGAGCGATTACGAGAATGGCGTCGATGTCGTCCTCCTGGGAGACGTTCTTCTTGCTGTCCCTGCGCGCCCTCTTCTCCTCGGCCTTGGCCGTCTTCCTCTCCGTCTTCTCCTTCCCCTTGCCGGGCTTCTTCGTCTTCTTCCCCATTCTTGAACAATCACCGCCCCTAAGCCTTCGCCGCTCCCCTCCTCTCGTGCTCTACCGAAGTGTGATCGTCGGAGGTGCGCTTGCGTCGTCCGCTTATATTCAAGCGAACCTATGCAAGCCTAGACCGGGCCGGCCAAAACCCAACCCTACCCATTGCTGTCGGTTAGTCGTTACTGTGAGATTAGGGCATTATGCAGCATAATTTCCGGTCCGGTTTATAAACGGCGGTCTTAAACCTATGAATCGCGGTGCGAACCGGATGTGGCGGTACGGTGAAACCACGGCCTAAAGTAGACCGAGACCAAATCTGAGAAAGAAAAGAAGACCGATAGAACAGGAAAGAATCTTCCGGGTGAAAACCAAGTCATGAACACTCTGCTACATTTACAAAGGATATATTAGCGTAGTGACCAACATTAGGATTGAAATAAATATGCCTACAAAGTTTTTTTATTAATTTAAAATTATTTATTTGTTAATGATTAATAGATGCATAGACTATATTATATATTACAAAAACTTTTGAAACTAATGATTTTGTGATGTTTGCGTTATGTACATCGTACCGTATATCGAGCATATAAGATAACGATACATATTGATTTTAAAAGTTACATTAATCATGTCACGTACTCTTTATTCAATTAAGACACGTCGAGTGTATAACATGTTTTGTCTCGTTATAATATATCAAGCACGAGGAGATATGTTGGCTATGAATGTTATATCAGTTGTGTCATATTTTTTCTTGTTAAAATGTATCAAGTGCATCATAACCCGATTAAAACACATGAAGGTATATTGGCCATAAAGGTAAAGCTAATGACATCATACACTTTATATAATTATAACACATCAAGTATGAGGAGATGCATTGGCCACAAAGGTTATATTAATTGTCCAAACGCTTTATCCAATTATAATGAAAAGTACTAAGAGAAATGTTGGCCATAAAAATCTGTATGAGGAGACATATATGAAAGCTGTATGAGGCATGTCATATGTTTTATTCAATCAAAAATGTCAAACACTATGAGACAAATTAGTCATGAATTTTGCATCGAGCACATCACATATTTTGCTCAATTAAGATAAGTTGAGCAGCATTGAGAGGTTATGGTTGCGAAGGCTACATCAAACATATCATATGCTTGACTTGGTTAGGATGAATTAAGCATTACAAGATATATTGGCCATGAAGACTACATTAAGCACATGGAGTGCAAGAGACGAGTTGGTCCCCTTGTTTGTTTTGTCCCTTTATGACATGTTAAGAATGTGATACATGTTAGTCACAAAAACTATATTAGGCACGTTGCACATTTTATTTGATTAAGGTATATCGAGCATAGGAAGACACTAATTGCTAATGTTGTATTAGCACATTTCACACTTTGCTCAGTTAGAGCATGTCGAGTACATGTAAACATATTGACATCGAAAGTTAATGTTTGGTGTATTACATACTTTACTAAGTTAGCGTGTGTCGAGTGTTGAGAGATATATTGGCCATGAAGGTTGCATCACATATAACGAGCACAGAGACATGCATTAGCTATATCGAGCACATCACATACTTTGCTTGATTAGAATACATCGCATGCAAGGAGACCTGTTGGTTGTAAAGGTTGCGTCGAGCGCTTTTCCTAGTTATGACACATTGAGCACTAGTAGTAGACCCATGGGTTGTGAAGATTATATGGGCCTCATTATATGCTTTGTTTGATTATAAGGCTTCAAGTTCCGGGAGACATATTGGCTATAAAGGTGATGTTTAGTGCGTCACATACTTAACTTAGTCAAAATATATCAAGCATAAGGAGATATATTTATCACAAATGCTACATCAAATGCATGACACATTTTGTTTGATTTTGGCAAGTGGAGTAAGGAGAGAGGCGATTGTTGTAAAAGTCATGTCAAGCAAGAAGAGATGTGTCCGTCTCAAATACAACATTGATCTCATCATATGCTTTGCATAGTTATGGTACATTGAGGGTGGGAATATGCATTAGATGCATTAAGGCTGCCTGAATGGAGGTATTTGCAACAAGTTGAAAGCATGCAAGAAGGATATTCACATAATGCGTGAAATGACAAGCCATGTTAATCATTACACTCTGTCTCATTAGAGTAATTCAAGCTTAGAGATATACATTAGTTATGAAGGGCACATCAAGGTTGCTTGGATGAGGTCATTTATAGTAAGTTGGAGGCATGCAAGAAGGATATTCATGTAATGTATGAGACGGCAGGTCATGCTAATGCATTGGCGACGAAGGTGATATCAAAGTGTCCCGTGCCTTATTTAATTAGACCAAATCAAGCTTGGAGAGATGCATTAGCTATAAAAACATTTATAATAAGTTTATAACCTCATGTCCCGATCTTTACTAAGCGATACACAAGATTATAAAACTCTACTAAGGTCTTTGAATTCTATTTTTAGGCCTATAAATTTTGTTATCCTTGAACTTTCTCCTTCATGCCATAAGCATCATTTTGAAAATTTTACCTTATTTGAAATCTCTCTTGCTTTTAACTAAATATGAAAATGAAAAAGTCTTAGCCCATATAGCTTTAATGTTGAATTCTACTAAGGATTTTGGAAGTACGTCAAGAGACAAAATATATGGTGCTTTCATGTTAATAATTTTTTACCTCAAATAGAACTTTGTTAGTGTCCATGCCTAAAAAAATCTAATACTAAGCAGGTCAATGAATTTATACCAATCACTCTGTGCGACGTGGTCTATAAACCTCTCACTAAGGTGTTGACCAATTAGATCAAATCTTACATAAATATCTTAGTGAATTAGGAACGATTGGCTTTTGTCCCTAACAGAAATATTAATGACAACATTATTATTGTCAATGAATTGGCCTACCCTTTAAGTAGATCGAAAGAGAAATCTCGTTTAGTACTCCTTAAGCTTGACATTGAGAAAGTTTATGACTCCTTATCTTATGAAGTCATGAGACTTATTTTAGCTAAAATAAATTTTCCTTTCAAGTTTTTAGGTTAGATTTGAGCTTGCATTTCTTTGTCATAATTTTTATGTTTATTTAACGATAACCTTTTAGATTGATTTAAAAGTAAGAGGAGGATTCAACGAGATGAACTCATTTCTCCTTATCTATTTATCTTGCTCCATCAACTCCTATCCAATTTAATTATCAAAACTGTTGATCTAATTCTAGGAGTATTAGCCTAATTAAATTTAGATGAATCAACATCTCTCACTTGCTTTCTGTTTAGAGTATCGTTATGACTTTTGAGAGGATCACCAATCTTAGAGTCAACCTTGCCAAATCTATTATTTATTTCTCAAGTCTTGCAAGACTAAGATTAAACATACAGTCTATAATTCTTTTGGTATTAAAGAAAAAACCTAACCCTTTAGTTACTTAGGAATTTATATCATTTTGGGTAGATTACCTAAAAAATTTTAATCCATCATGGTTGATAAAATAGTTAACAAAGTCTTAAGTAAGGGTGGTATAAAGGCTTGCGCTTGTCATTATCAATGTTGTCATTAATTTTATTCCAACTCATGTATTAATGAATTACTGTTTGTCGGATAAATTTCTCAATTGACTTTTTAAAATCTCTAGAAAATTTTTTGGGATGAATCTCAATATAGTAGAAGAATGTATTTGATAAATTTAGATACCATATGTTCAGCCAAGGAGGATGAGGGTTCGGGAACATGTAATTTTATTATAGTTAAAAAAATCCATTACTCCCAAGCATATTTTTCTTCCTTTTCTTAATAATGATAATCTTTTTTGGGTTATGGTCCTTTAAAACTAAATATGGTAATTTACACCCGTGGATTAAAGAGGAATTCAAAAGACCTTCATGGATTTGTAGGAGTATGCAAAATCTCTTGTTTAACACTAGGAATGACTTTCGAAAGGTTCTAGGTAATGGAAATATATTATCATTATGAGAGCGCCTTTGAGTTAATATTCTATGTTTGAGTACTTAGGCTATTTATATGAACATTTAAGAAGATTTAAGCTTCTACAAGGTCTCTAATCTAAAGTGCGGTGATTACTGGGATAAGAATAAGATTTTTTTTTATCTTTGGACCTCTTATCGGGAGAGAATCATTATGATTCATTTATCAAGTCACCCATTATAATGATAAATAGAATCAATCTGACAATCTTGATTGCTTACAAATGACTAAAGCAAGATACTATAAATCAAAAGGATCCAAAATGATTAAGGTGAAGGCTTGGTCCAATCGAAAAGTGATTTAGCAATTAAAGATTGCTCCGAGGATTAAAGTATTTTTTTATGAAAGTTTACATGACATCGACTCCTCACTTTTAGTTGGATTTCAAATTTTATTGGAAGCCAAGTAAATGTGTGCCATTGCTATTAACTTTTTATGTATTTTATATCTTCACATAATATAAGTTTTATCAATTAAAAGATTCATTACTCCCAAGCATACTTTTCTTTTTTTTCTTAATAATGATAACCTTCTTTGGGTTAAGGTCCTAATACCCATGGATCAAAGAAGACTTCAAAAGGCCTTGATGGACTTTTAGAAGAATACAAAACCTCTTGTTTAACACCAGGAATTACTTCCGAAAGATTCTAGGTAATGAAAATATGGTATATGAACATTTATGTAAATATTTGAGTACTTAACCTATTTATGTGAATATTTAAGAAGATTTAAGCTTCTACAAAGCCTTAATCTAGTTGGTTGACAACCAACTTATGTGAGAGAATCATTATAATTTATTTATTGAGTCACCTCTTATAATAATAAATGGAACTTGGTTGACAACCTTCGTTGCTTACTAATGATTAAAGCAACATACTATAAATTAAAAGCACCCAAAATAATTATGATAGAGGCTTGATCGAAAGTTTCTTTTTTTTTAAAAAAAGTTTACATGACATCGACTCCCCACTTCCAGTTGGATTTCAAAATTTATTCGATGCTACTCTTTTATTCTAAGCCAAGTAGCTATGTGCCATTGTTATTAGTTTTTTTTATGAATTTTATATCTTCACATAATATAAGTTTTAATTGAGTTCTGGGTTTTGTTGCATCAACATATTGGTTTTAATTTTACTTGTGTGGATTCATTGCTTTCTAAAGGTAAGGTTTCAAGGATTAAATTTTTACGATCATTATAAGAGGTTTCTGGATCCTTTGGGATAATTTAAAAACAATCAAGTTTTGCAATCACTAGTGATTATTTTTGCCTTGGAATAGTACTACGAGGGTAGTCCTCGGCACTAAGATCAAGAATATAGCTCGGACTAATAATCTTACAAATATATATTAGAGATCGATGGATTTTATACTTCTTGCATGACATTGGGTGGCTTTGGATTTGTTTTTTTCCCTGTAGATAAGGATTTATTAGTATATAAAACTATTAATTTTTGGAAGATTTATATCTTCTACCTTTTTTATTTTTTTGGAATCAGCAAACAGTTCTGCTGCAGTTTTTTTATGCACCTATTTAAGTTTCTATAAAGCTGTATTTTATTTTTAAAAATATTGGAATTTTGACTCACGTTAAAAGAAAAGATATAGCAATCCTCGTATTAGAATCGAGCAAGGTCAAAAATTCTGACTTGACTTCTTAATTGGAATCTGGTCAACCGATGGGGCACCCGCTATGGTAATTCTCGTTGTAAGAGGCCTGGAGGGCCCATAAAAGCCCATTAGGCAGTGGAGTTTCCAGAAGACGTTCCGGTAAGTGCTGTAGTGTCCCAGAAAATTCTGGAAGCGATCCCGAAACCCTCCACGCGAAGGGATGACTGGCTCGGCTTCGTCTCCTCCCCCGAAACATCTGCTATAAATCATCACCCGTCGCGCCTCTCTCGGCCATCGCTTCTTTGAGATCAGCGGGAGGCCTGCCGTAGCCGCGGAGATCAGATAAGATGCCGTCGACGATCTCGAACCCGAACTCCCTCTCACTTCTTCCGCTTTCCTCCCATGGAGGAGGAGGCAGCAGCACTCTTGGTCATCGCTTCTTGGCCTTCCATGGGGTCCGACAATCCCCTCTTGGAGCGCCGCGCAATCTTGCCGTCAAGGCCATGGTCGCCGACGGCAGAGACAGCCTTGACCACCTCCAGAGAGCCGCTAAGGTGCGACAACAGCAGGAGCCGCAGCGTCATGCACCGAAGAGGGGTATGGCTTCCTCTGCGCCGCTCGGTAAGGTTCCTTTGATGTTTGTGTTGATCTTTCGGCATCTATTCCATGCGTTTCTGCTCTGTCCATTGTGTCTTGGAGAAAAAGTAGCAATTATCTTGGAAGAGAAATTGGATATGCCATGGGAAAAACAAAAAAAACTGATTGAAGCAGACAATTGAGATCTGAAGACTTGTCACGGTTAAGAATTATTTTTATTATTTAGGATATAATCTTCAATTTCAATATACAAGGAAAAATCATTTAGTGAAGCAGAGAATTAAGGTTTTAAAGCCTTGCTACATTTAATTATTATTTTCTGGAATATCACCCTGCTGCTTCTCTGCGAACATATAATAAGCTAGCTGTATTGAGTCACCAACAATATTTTTGTTATGTGGAAGGTCTCAGCTTTTAGCCTCTCGGGCTCGAATTCAGCCTTCGTAACTTATCATTTGCCAAAAAAAAATCCTTTTTTTTTTTTTTGGTTATGTGAGTAAATGAGTTGGGTCAAATCTTCCTTTGCAGACTCACTAGAAAATGAAAAAAACTTAACTTCTATCTGATAAATCATTTGAATTGGGTATGCATGGTGGAAGCTCAAATGAAGAACTCATAAAGAATACTCACAAGAACTCATAATGATTTGAATTGGGTATATTTGGTGGAAGCTCAAATGAAAATCCCATAATGCACACTCACAAGATCCTTAGTTGGTTGAAGACTTTGATAGGATATGGTAAGGTCTTGAGCTCAAATCTTGCCTTTGTCGCTTATCATTTGCCCCAAAAAAAAATTTTTTTTTTTTGTTATGTGAGTATATGAGCTGGGTCAAGTCATCCATTGCAGACTCACTAGAAAATGAAAAAAATTAAGTTCTATTTGATAAATCATTTGAATTGGGTATGCGTGGTGGAAGCTTAATGCATACTCACAAGAAAATGAAAAATCTTCTGTCACATAAATGATTCGAATTGGGTATGTATGGTGGAAGCTCAGATGAAAAACTCCTAATGCATACATATTTTTTATTAGAGATTGGGTAAGAGAGGCATATGAATGGATTCGAACTTATGACCTGTTCTGATTCTATGATAAATGATTTTAATTGTGTAACTAGTAAATGCAGAATTTTATTGATTTCTTTAACACTATGTTTATGAGCTTTGACACTATCAATTTCTAGTAAATTCCTTGGGAAAGGACTCGGTATGTTTGAGCTTTAAACTATCGATTTCTTTCTTTTTCATTCTACCAGCTGGTCTTTGTTCCTTTACATTCTGACAATTCTCGATTGGATTGGTTATACATTGTGAAGGGAATTGGTATTGGCTATTGACGTATGTAAATTTCAGGAATGTGGGACAGATTTCCTACCGCGAGAACGGTACAGCAAATGATGGAGACAATGGAGAGGATCATGGATGATCCCCGTGGTTACAGTGTCACATCATCACCTTCCCTGGGTGGTGAGGAATATGGGGGCAGTTATAGGAGGGGAAGGACTCCATGGGAGATCAAAGAGGGGGAAGGTGTGTACAAGATGAGGTTCGACATGCCCGGCATGACCAAGGAGGATGTCAAGGTGTGGGTGGAGGAAAGAATGCTGGTCATCAAGGCAGAGAAGCTGCCCAAGGAAACAAAAGAAGGGGAGGAAGAAGAGTGGTCCGCCAAGAGCTATGGTCGATATAACAGTAGGATCGCATTGCCGGATAACATCGACCTGGACAAGATCAAGGCAGAGGTGAAGGATGGGGTGCTCTATGTGACAATTCCAAAGGCTTCACCTTCGAGCAAGGTCTTTGACATCAACGTTCGATGAACTCCTTGTCACGGAGATGCGTCTTTCCTCTTGTAGATGCATCTTGGAGTGTCAAAAAAAAATGTCCTTTGATCAATGGAGTTGTTGTGGGTATGGTCTCTGTCTTCTGCAGCATTTGCTGTGTGTTACTTCTTGCTCCTCTTCAGATTCTCCTTCCCATGAGATGTGCTTTTGCATCCATTGAAGCGTTCTTTCATCCCTGTGGACAAGTTTCCTCTCAGTGAAGTCTGGTGTGCACATCTGCATCGGAAAAGAAAAAGATTTGTATCAAAGTGATTTGCAAAGCAGGAAGGATTTAATGGTCTTACTGACAATCCAAATTTTATAAGAAATGTCCTCTTATTAAAAGAAAATTATCTTTATACCCTTTTTAGCTCGATCAGCTCGGGTTGGGTTAGTTTAGCCTTACCAACTCGTGTTAGGTGCATATGGCCTAATGCGGCCCATTTATCACTTGCATTAAAAGATATATTATAAACGTATATTATATTTTTATGCGTGATGTATCTGCCCAATATAGAAAGAATTTAAAGTGTTCGATTCAACCTAAGATGTCTTATTGGTGTATAATATATTTACCTATGACAAAAAGAAATGAAAACACTTGATGCAATCAAATATATTCAATTTATGCACAATGCCTTTGCTCGATTTAAAAAGATAATCAAAGTGTATATTGTTTCTCCCAATAATAAGATATATGAAGTGATTAATACATCGTCTCCTTTTATTTTATATATTACGTTTACCAAAAAAAACAGAAAGTAACTACTGCATAATTTAATTATTTTTAAATATAAACGATCGATCAAGATCTTGAAACGAATATTATCTCTGTGATTGAAAGCCTTTACCTCAAAACACAATAAAAAGAGATAAATGATACGATCATTGGATTAAAAAACATGAGATATAGATATTTTTTTGTCTTCAAACAAATTTCTTCATCACTTGAGTTTCAAACATTCAACAATCTCTTCTATTTTGGAAACAACGTTAGACTAAATTTAGATTAAATAGTTAGATATAATACAAGACATTTTGAGTTGGTAAATAAAACCTATATGAGAGTACCAAGTCTTTTAGCTTAATTTTCTCACGTTGGAATTATTGTATTCTTAATAGGATTACCGAACCGAGATTGAGCCCAACCCAAACCCAAAACCCGATGGTTGATTCGGATTCGAGTCAGTTTACGCTCCGAGTTCGGATTCAGGGCTTCGTGGACAAACAACCCGCGCCCGTTAAGCCGGGGCGGAAACCCTATAAAACCGAAGCGGAAACGAAGCGACCAAGGAAAAGAAGACAGCGTAAGGGAGCAATGGAAGCGCAAGACGGCACTCTGCAACAGCATATCGCCCTCGCCCACAAGGTCTTCCTCCTCACCCACCCCGACGTCGACGACATCGAGAAGGTCCGCCTCCGTGATGAGGTCCTCGATGCCGTCAAGACCCGTGGTAACGATGACGACGACATCCACGATCCGTGCCCTTTCTCTCTTCCTTCCATTCGCGGACCTGATGTTATTGCATGCTTGTTCGACAGACATGGCCTCCCTCTACGAGTCCCTCGCTGCCGCCTCGGTGCTGGAGATGGACACTGCGGTTCTTGTTTCCATGAGAAAGAGGATCGAGGACGAGCTTAAGACGCTCGATGACAAGTGAGATCCGTTGTTTTAGTTCTTGTTTTTGTTTGTTTCCGTTTCCTATTGATGTTGTTTGAATATGACACACACACACGTATAAACATAGAGGGATAGGGAGACAGAGAGAGATTAATAACTCGGCGAAACTAAATGTTGAATGTTCCTTAATGTGCAATATTGTCTGTTCCTTTTTTTTTTTCTCCACGAGATATGTTATTTATATTTTCCTACTCATGACAAGATTTGTGCTGATTTTTTTTTTGTAGACACTTAATTTACATTTACGAGTTACCAGTGCATTATCCTTATTTTACAATAATTTTTTGATTTTCTTGATCTGGTCAAGTATATAAGTAGCCTTTTTTTTTCCCCTCTTTTATGGAGATCAAATCCTGTATGTCAAAGATGCTCTCTGTGGTTGGCTTTAACCAATGGTATCATAATATATCACCGATACTAGCCATACATAAGTTGTCAACCATGGATTTAATCGTGCCCGCCAGACTGATGTAACACCCTGGTTTGTTGATCGGCCAATATATAGTACGGTACGGACTAGCATTTATACCCTTGTTCTTAACAATTGACCAGAGTGGGACATTGCACAGTGATATTTCTATTGAGATTGTTTTGTGGGGCTTGACGGAAGATGAATTTTGCAATTACTGAGTTCCTATTTCATAATTTTATTGGTTCTGATATACAAGGGAGACTTTGACTTCTAGATGGATAGGGTCAACTGTAAGTAATTCAATATGTCATCTGGTTTTAAGTTTTAGATTACCTAAAGATGGATTGAGATCTAGAGATTCCTATGTAGTTGTAATCGAGATTGAGTCTCCTTGTCTTGCCTGTGCATTTTCAAGTTTCTGTTGGTCATGTTCAAAGTATATCAAATGATTCCTTCATTTAGATTAATGTGTGGTGCTCATGTTTTACATATGCAACAATTTTTATTCCTTTGTTATGACACCAGGCATCCATCTTAACATTCTCATATTTGCACAACATTTTTTCAATAATTTGTTTATTGTTGCTCAACAATATGAACCAGTTAGCATAAATCGCCTCATAAAATTTGTTTCACTAAGCTTCTTGACCGGATGTAAGTCCCACATAGAAGCCTTCTCAGATTTAGATTTGATTTTGGACCTAGTTAAATTCTAACCTTAAATATAATGACATAAGATTTTAACCCCATATTGTAAATGTATATATATCTAGCCTTCTAAATCTTATTATATACTTGCATTTATATTTGGCCAAAACTTAATGTATATGAAGAATATCTAAATAATTTTCAGTGATGATTAAATTATTTCGATGGCTCTGGATAGCTTGAGTCTGCTTGGGATTTAACAAGAAGAACCATATGGTAAAGCCCAATATCCGACCTTGTATCTAATATGTACAATTGGTTATGGATCTTACATAAGTATTTCATGTTTGCTTCAAGTTTGTATGTCTTGTTCACCTTACCGATGGCGATCAGCTCCTGAGGATACCTGTCTAAAATTTTCTCTATTGACAACCTTGTTATTAAGCATAACCTAGCAAAGCATGAGTCACGGACTAGCACATTGCACCTGACCCCACCCCCTTTGTCCTCTGGTTGTATGCTATATGTCTGTGACTCATGCCTTAATCTGGGCACTAAGTCTTGATATGTAGCATTGTACACATGATAATTGGGATTTGGGACAACATCTCTAATCTGTAAAATAATGTTGTCATAAATCTGATACTATCTCTTGCTTTGAAGAAATTTAGTATCTCCTCTAACTGCTTCCAGTCTTCTTTTATTGTTTGAATATCTTTAAAGGAGAAAATAAATAATGAACATATGAGTGGTTTCACTGTGAATTTTAAAGAAATCGTTGTCCTTTTCTAACTTCACCATATGGTGTGCGGAATCTTGGCAATATGCAATAATCTTATAGTAGAATTTGGTCGTACAAAATTATCAATTATGATGTAACATCAAAAATAAGATTTCACTTTTGATGCAAAATAGGATTGCCGATGCTGAAGAAAACCTAGGAGAAAGTGAAGTACGTGAAGCTCATTTAGCAAAGTCCTTGTTCTTCATTCGGATTGGTGACAAGGTATTCAGGGCTTCAAATTTCTGAGGTTCACTGTGATATTAAGCGTTACATTTACACTCATGACATTTCATTTTTTTTCCATTTGCAGGAAAATGCATTGGAGCAGCTCAAAACAACTGAGGGAAAAACTATTGCTGCTGGTCAAAAGATGGACCTGGTCTTCTATACCTTACAACTTGGCTTCTTTTACATGGATTTTGATCTCGTTTCTAAATCAATTGACAAGGCTAAGCAGTAAGTTCTTGATTTCTAGTGTTAAGAGTAAATCCATTATGCACTTTCTGATGAGGCTTGTGCTGAATCTATTTCATATTGGCATGATCATGGCAGCTTATTTGAAGGTGGTGGTGATTGGGAGAGAAAGAATAGGTTGAAAGTATACGAAGGCTTATATTGCATGTCTACCAGGAACTTTAAGAAAGCAGCCAGTTTGTTTTTGGACTCAATATCGACCTTCACAACTTATGAGATATTCTCTTATGATACCTTCATTTTCTATACTGTCCTTACAAGCATTATATCGTTGGACAGAGTCTCACTTAAACAAAAGGTGTTCCAATAAATATGATGAGTCTCTGTTTTTTCCCTCTTTTTTTTTTTGTTTTTTGTGTTTTTAACTGGCTTATATTTTGATGAATTATATGGCAGGTTGTCGATGCACCTGAAATCCTTACAGTGATTGGCAAGATACCACATCTATCTGAATTTCTTAACTCCCTCTATGGCTGCCACTTCAAGTCATTTTTCTCGGCATTTTGTAAGCAGACAAAACTTTTTAAAACATGCCCATCCTATGCAACAATTAAAGATCCTATTTGTTTGTTCCCTTTTTTTCATTTGCATGATAATTGTGCTAGTTATCTTAATGTCATAAATGTGTAACAGTTCTTGCCCAAGTTCATGTCATAGCATTAATCTTTAGATTGATTGATGTTAAATGGTTGTGTTATTTGAGTTCCTAAAATGATATTTTCTCATGTTTCTATTATGTCTCTTCCAACTTTTGTTACTCATCCACCCTCTTATTCTTTCTGCAGTAATTTACTTCACAGTTCATACCTTTATACCTGTTAACTGCTTAGCTTTAGAATCTAATATATGCAGCAATTTGGCGTGATTGTGTCGAATCCTATACTTTGCAGTATCATTTAGCTATTGAATAGCTTCACTTGACAAGGTTTACTAACCATAATGGTTGTCCTTAATAATTTACTATGGTTTATCATCATAGTTTCTTTCAACTTACATGTTCATTCATATTTCTATCGAAATTGCCTAAATTTCTTTCTGGGATTTCAACAGCATATATTTTCAGACATGGTTGATAAAATAATTGTAGGTGGGTTCCATCATCATATGTTCTCGTCTTTCCAAGAAAAGGGTCTTTGCTTTTTTTTAAATAAATATCTACCGTTACC
Source organism: Musa beccarii (assembly GCA_024322285.1). Lineage (NCBI taxonomy): Eukaryota > Viridiplantae > Streptophyta > Magnoliopsida > Zingiberales > Musaceae > Musa > Musa beccarii. Next base: position 69,198,443 of record CM044394.1, on the reverse strand, counting down.
GTATCATTTTGGTCAAATATAACTTGTTTGATTGTGGTCTTTGCTGGTCTTGCTTCTCAGCTGGACTGACCGAGCAGATAAAGTTGGATCGATATCTACAACCTCATTTCCGGTATTACATGAGGGAAGTTTGCACAGTAGTTTATTCCCAGTTCCTTGAATCCTACAAGAGTGTGACTATGGAAGCGATGGCAGCAGCTTTTGGAGTATCTATTGGTTTCATTGATCAGTAAGTACTTAACCGAATCATTAGTGGTCAATGTTTTGTAGGTCCTGAAAATTTTACATTCTTAAATACATTATAACGCCGTAACTATCTATAAGGAACGTGTTATCTAATTTAGGGAAACATTGACCTTACTGATATGACTATCCTTGGAAGGAGCATGTACATCTCTGCATAAATTTCTGGCACCCTTTTCTTTCTGTGCCTATGACATAATTTTTTTCTCTTTTAAGTTGACGCACATTAATGTCTTAACTGGTTACACATCTTTAGGGAATTATCTCGCTTCATAGCAACTGGGAAGCTTCATTGCAAGATCGACAAGGTTGCTGGTATCTTGGAGACCAACCGACCTGATGCCAAAAATGCACTTTATCAGGCAACCATCAAGCAAGGGGACTTCCTATTGAACCGAATCCAGAAGCTTTCTCGTGTGATAGACTTGTAACTGGATACCCATTTAGGCTTTCGGCAACTTTCTGTAGTTGCAGCACTCTCATTTATCAGATTGTAACTCTTCATGATCCTGTTCTCAAGCAACTATTATCTTGTGTCATTAAACTAGTTACAATGGAACAGTGTTGACCTTCTGATATACTTATTTAAAGGTTCTTTTTCTTGTCGGAAAATGTTTGGGAAGAAACTACTTAACAGCAACAAGTTCTTTCTATGAGCGTTCTTGCTTTGTAAAATCTCCAGTGGTGAGATGCACATGAATCTTGTTGCCATGGAGGATATTAGCCATCAAGCTTCGAATTGACTGGGATCTGTCATGATCTTTGAAACGACGGTTGTGATCAGAAGATTTCACCTGTTTGGAATTTCTAATTTCATTAGAAATTATAATTTTGCCTTATAAGATTTGCCATTTATCAAACATTATAAGTTTTCTGATGCATCAAGAAATCCAAAACCAATAATATATGAGCAGCTTTTTGTGGACAAAAGTGGTTGCCTGTGTCGGGTATCTTTTGGCGTGTAAAGTGTGAAACCCAACAACTAATTTGAGATGATGACAACATAGGAAAGGAAAACATTAAAAAAGGATTATTATTTACAATACCTTTTTTATTATTTATAAATTTATGTTAATAATTTATAATATTCCTAAGTTATTTCTTTATAAATAAATATACATGTCCTTAATTTATAACTCAATTCTAATTATTATTTTTTACTTCTTACCTATAATCCTTTTTTTTTTTAAATTCTCCTTCTCCTCTTCTTAATCACAGAAGTGACATAACAAAAAAAAAAGAAAGATAAATAATAAAATAAGGTAATCTGAAGATGAGAAAAGACGGGAAGAATTGACTTCAATACGTGCATAGGTAACAAAGAAAAGAAAAGAAAAGAGTAAAAATTTTTTAAAAAGATTATAAATAAAAATATTATTTTATCATTTTAAAGAATTTATAAGTAGTAAGAAATTGTGAATAGTAACAATGGCTCAAAATAGTAAACTTAAAAAAAAAAAAAAAAGCACGCCTCATTGCATTATTTCCGATAACGGGTTACCGGGGCGTGGATCGAGCTAAATCCGCATCCGCTGTTCGTGCTATAAATGCAAAAGGATGTAGAACTCGGCCAGATCTGACTCAGCTCCCAAGGCATTAACTGGGGCGAAGCATTTTGGAACGAGAACCCATCCGTGAAATAAGCAGGGTAAGGAGAAGAGGCACTGTACTCTTTAATCTCGCGTTCTCTTCATTTTCAGTTTCTTTTCGTCTGGGTCTGGCTTCGACCTAAGATGGTGTCCCGTTTTGCGCTGGAGGCGTGCAGCCTGGATCGCTATCAGATCCACGGCTTGATCACAAGAGCGGATTTGAATTATGGTTTTGAATGAGATGTTTTAGGAACTAACGAACACCTCTAGGGTTTTCTGTTCTTAGGTGCTTTGATTTGACATTGCAGCCTTTTTTTTTTTGATGCTTTGGTTATCTTGTGGACGATCTATTGTTTCATGTGGAGCCTTCCGACGTTTGAATCAATATACGTGTAGTTGGATGCTTGCTTAAAATTTACAATTATATAGTAGTCCTCATTCTTTGTGGGTAGAATTGTCCTCATTGTCTTAACCATTCAATGTTATTGTAAGTCAGTTTATGCAGCATTTTGACTTGAATAGTCAGTTTCTCTCATGTGATTAAACATGTTTTGTACAGATGTGTGTATCAAATTTCAAGCCTTTCTTCGCTGTGTATGTTGTGGATTTATGGTAAAGATCATTTGTAATGCAAAAAAGTGATTGTGAAAATGTTTGGGTGGTGACGTACTATGTTTTATTTGAAATAATTAATGAAAATTCATAAAGTTTACAGCTCAGTGAACCAGTCCTTGTATTACCTCATATGCTTTCCTCCACCTTGCCAGCCGATCGATTTAGCCTAATAGTTTTTCTCACTGAAGTTTCTATATCGCAATGTTGAATATATATCCTGGTTTACCCAATCGTTGATTGTATTATCTGTTTTCATTGTTTAGATATGTAGAAAACAATGTGTTCCTTGTCTTTTTATTGTTGATGTACTAGAGAATAAAGAAAGTTCAAATTGTTCCTTTAAACCAATATGTATATTGTTTTGGATCAATTTATTATTCTGTCTTAGCAAATTTTTATGGGTTCACATACAGGAAAATGGCAGGAGGATTCAGAGTGCTCCATCTTGTTAGGCCATTCCTAGCATTCTTGCCTGAGGTTCAGAGTGCTGATCGTAAAATTCCCTTTAGGGAAAAAGTTATCTACACTGTCATCTCCCTCTTTATCTTTCTAGTTTGCAGTCAGCTTCCTCTTTATGGCATTCACTCAACTACTGGAGCAGATCCCTTTTATTGGATGCGTGTGATCCTTGCATCAAATCGGGGAACTGTCATGGAACTTGGTATTACTCCAATTGTGACTTCTGGACTAGTGATGCAGCTCTTGGTTGGGTCAAAGATCATTGAAGTTGACAATAGTGTACGGGAGGATCGTGCTCTTTTGTAAGTGGTTCTTATCTGATTATTTAATGCCATAGGCCTTTGAAATGGCTTGAAACGGTATACATAGATCAGTGATAAGTTTTTGAGAAATGTTACTATATGCTTTTCAAAGACATGAGGCTACCATTAACGCATTCTATGGTGAAAAACATGCAGATAAGTTTTGGTTATAGTTTACTGTATGATAACATCATATAATTGGACATTTTTTGGAAACAATTATGGCAAGTAATTTTGTTAACATCATTGTTTTGACAGGATATGTATTTATGCACTACAGATTTATAGTTGAGAAACAACTAAAAGAAGTCAAAACTATGCTTGGATTTAATAACATTTGAAGCAAGAATTGTTGTACCCTCAAAACAATACAAACCGGATGGCATGTCCCAGTCTGGGCATGGACCAGTATGTGGATCAAGATTTTTAATTTCGAATGATATCGTCAGTACCGAGCGGTATCGTCGATTGGGGTTGTTTTTGCCTTGTTACCACCCGAAATCGGTCGGTGACGGTCGATTTTGACTGTCACTGCCCGCTACTGGGTGGTATTAGCCGATGGAGAAGGAAGAAAAGGGAGAACCTGGAGATCCGACATCGCTCTCCCTCGATGATCCCGATTCGTCACCGCCCTCCCTCACCAGATGCTGCAAATGAGATGTCGCCTCCTCGTTTGAGGCGACGAGGCCTCGGCATTGTCGGCGACTTCTTATCCACGCGAGGAGAAGAAGCCTCGACTATCGTCGGGAGAAGAAACTGAGAAAAAACCGTTTCTTCTCCCCACACGGGTAGAAGAAACAAGGCGACATCGCCTCGACACGTCGCCCTTTTTTTATTTTTTAATTTAAATTATTATTATTATTATTATTATATATATATATATATATATATATATATATATATATATATATATATATATATATATATATATACCGAGTGGTATGTCATAACATATCGCTCAAGATACTCATCTGATGATCGTACCATACCGAGCTGAGATCGATACTTCGGTATGGTACGAAATTGCGAACCTTGATGTGGACCACCTCCGTTTCGGGTAGTGCACTCCAACTCAGATTTAAAAAAAAACTTAAAATAGCTGTGAGGCCCATCCAACTCAGCATTAAAAAAAGGAAAAGAGAAAAAAAAAACTGGCGAGCCCTCTTGCATTCAACACTACATCGCGACGTTGTGGTCGCCTTGTTCCCTCTTCCTAGGTACACTCCAACCTCTTCTCCTCCTCACCACTTCTTCTTTCTCCTCCTTACCACTTCTTCATCCACCACTTTCTCTTCATTCTTTCTCCTCTTGCTCCCTTTTTTCTCCTCTTCCACCACCCACCCTTCCTCCTTTTCTTTCCTCTCCGAAACGTTGAAACGTACATGTGTACCAACAAACGATACGCTGGTATTGACTGGCATACCAGTCTGACCGGGTCACCAAAACAGGTTCAATATCCAAAACAACGATCCTTGATTTGAAACATCATAGCCATCACAAGGAGGCTTTTATTTTGTTGAGGATTGTAATGTTGTACTATGACTCAAATTTTAGATCATTCCATCATTCACATCTACGTTTGCATTTGCATGTGGAATTATTGGTCATTTGGTGATTGTATGCTTTAGAAATTTTGTTTCCTCCGTCTTATTTTAGCTGAATATACTTCCTGATACCTAAAAGGAACTTTTTTTTGTTTTGTTTCCAATAGTCATAATTGTATATTGTTCTTTGGTGTCCTATTTTTCTGTGTTTATAATTTTAATCAGTGATGTCTGTGATTAACAAACTGTATACAGCAATACCCTTATCTTTTCCTCATTTTTAGAATCAGGTATATTTATTTTATCAATACACAATAGCATGAAGTGGTTGATTGATTGATCTCTCTAATTGTTGTTCTGTTTTCAGAAATGGCGCTCAAAAGTTGCTTGGCATTCTAATTGCTATTGGAGAGGCTGTTGCATATGTTCTATCTGGAATGTATGGAAGTGTCAGCCAACTGGGAACTGGGAATGCCATTCTGATAATACTTCAGCTTTTTTTTGCTGGTATCATTGTCATTTGTTTGGATGAACTTCTCCAGAAAGGCTATGGTTTGGGATCTGGCATATCACTGTTCATTGCTACCAATATCTGGTAAGTCTAATCACTTTATCTTTCATTTTTACCATCATATAGGTCATTGACTTTGATTTTTCATATTTACATCCGCTAGTACATTGTACATGAAATTTTTGCTCAATCATGCAGTGAAAATATCATCTGGAAGGCATTCAGCCCGACGACCATAAACAGTGGACGTGGTGCTGAATTCGAAGGTGCCGTTATTGCTCTGTTCCATTTACTGATAACACGCACAGATAAAGTTCGCGCTCTTCGTGAGGCCTTCTACCGTCAGAACCTTCCAAATGTCACCAACTTGCTTGCGACTGTCTTGGTCTTCCTCATAGTAATCTATTTCCAAGGTTTCCGTGTTGTGTTGCCTGTGAGGTCAAAGAATGCCCGCGGACAGCAAGGTTCCTACCCAATTAAATTGTTTTACACCTCCAATATGCCCATCATTTTGCAGTCGGCACTTGTCTCTAATCTGTACTTCATCTCCCAGGTACTGCGACTCCTAACACTCAAAAGTTGTCTAATCATACTGGCATTATACTTTTTGGATTCTACCTAATTGTTCTTCCTGGTTGACGCAGTTGTTGTACAGGAGGTACAGTGGAAATTTTCTGGTAAATCTGTTAGGTAAGTGGAAGGAATCCGAGTATTCTGGCCAATCCATCCCTGTGGGTGGTATTGCTTACTATATAACGGCACCATCAAGGTGATTAATCTCTCTCTCTCTCTCATGATTATTTCGAGTGTACGCTTTGATGTATGCGGCTGTGGAGCAAAATTTTCCTGTCACTGTTTTGCCATTTTATCTTTTGTTGCTTATTATCTTATGTTTGAAATTACATTGTGCAGCTTGGCGGATATGGCAGCGAATCCATTTCATGCACTCTTCTATATAGTTTTTATGCTCTCAGCTTGTGCTCTTTTCTCAAAGACTTGGATAGAAGTCTCTGGATCATCAGCAAGAGATGTGGCCAAGCAGCTTAAGGTATGATCCTAACTTCAAGATATCCCAACTGATTATACTTTTACTAGCAGCATTATAACGAAAACTAGGCTGATGAGCATCGATATGCTTAGTACAATAGTATCGGCAACAACATCTTGAGAGATATGATCTAGGAGTTAGATTAGATTATTTTGTATTAACATTCAGAGTAAAGAAATGATCGTAGAGGATTTGAATTTCAAATGCGTAGACGCTAGTCTTATTACAAGATTAATGTATGGTTGTGGGAAGGTGTTACTTGCTCCAAAGCTCTATCGGAAAGAAGGGTTATATTGTGCGGGTAACATAAAAATTGGAGGTATGGAACAGTGATGAATCAAATGCTGACTATTTTTGTTCATCCAAATTTTATATGAAAACTTTGTGTATTAAGTTTATTTGGAAAAACCCCTTTAAATTTTTATGACAGATTAACAATTTAGTAAAGGATGCAGTCTTCTTCAAGTGATTTGTTGCATTGTGGCCAACATAGGCACTTGTTAAATCCTTCTTTTTTTCATGATTTCCGTATACAAGCAAACTATGTAGCTTATGTTCTTGCCATTTGGTATATTGAAGGAGCAACAAATGGTGATGCCCGGGCATCGAGAGTCAAATTTGCAGAAGGAATTGAACAGATACATCCCGACCGCCGCAGCTTTCGGTGGAATGTGCATCGGTGCGTTGACAGTTATAGCAGATTTCATGGGTGCAATCGGTTCTGGAACTGGAATTCTTCTTGCTGTAACAATCATATATCAGTACTTCGAGACATTTGAGAAGGAAAGAGCCAGCGAGCTCGGGTTCTTTGGTCTTTGATTCCTAGGATCCGTGTTTGACAATTAGTTGGCACAGGAAAGTATTCTGATACGGTGCATCACCTGATTACTAATGTGCTATCACTAGAGCTTACTTCGATTCATAATTACTTACTGACATGCTGATGACTCTTTGTTTGATTTTAAAACCCATGATGTCCTACAGCTATCCCTTCAATCATCATCACAAACAGAAACGAGGAATGCTCCGAGCATAACGAGTCACGGATCGCTGAAAAATTATGAAACAAGGAAGAAATTTGGAGGAATAAAGAAAAATATGTAGTAGGTGTTGGTGTTCTATGCATTCCTGTTAAATCTTGGTCTGATCTATGGCACCTCAGCCATTTGACATATAACAGTGATGTCTTGAATATAAAAGTGATCCGTCGATGGTGCGACCGATGATGTGACATGTATCATCGACATCAGTGGATGATTTGATGTTGATCAGCCTAACTTAGGTTTGGATCTACCTGCGTGGAATTCAGGTCTGGTGGGGTGCCTCTCGAGATGCCCTTCTCAACATGCCCTTTCGATGAACAAATTAGTCCAATGTGTGTTTAAGGAGAGAAAGAATAGACGATTCAAATCTCAATTATCACGTTTAACTATGTCTTTTATGAGATGAGATGCTCCCTTAGTCATATTTGTAGTTATAATAAATATTTTACATAATAAAAATATTTTCTAAAAAATATTTTTTATTCGAATTTTTATTGATGTGTTGGAGGTACGAGGTAGAATAGCACCACGAGCTCAATATCCTTCCTATCTACCGTTTTAACGTTTAGATATAGAGTGAAGATTCAGGATTCTTTTGGCCGGTTTGTAGTGCAGACTCGACGTGATCGCCGGGAACGAGACGATCCCTCCTTTTCGGTAATCAATTCCAAGAAATAACATTGAATCGTACGGTCGAAACACACGTCAGCCCTCTCGAGAACTCGCACACCAAGAATAGTTCTCTCGGTTTGGAAGCCGCAGCGATGCGACACGCGCCCGGAAGCTCCTCTCGCGGTCAACGTGTGGGTCCGCCAACAAAATCTGTCCTTCGATTGCGGAGTCCCAGAAGCCACCCGTAACTGTAGATAGATTCAGAGAATCTCCCGCGCTCGACGAGAGGCTCCCGGATCCCCTGGGCGGGTATAAGAATCCGTCAAAACTCCCCCACCTCGTTTTGGTCTTCGACAGCAGCCACGTGTTTCGGGGAAACATAGCTATTCGATCTCCTATAGGCGCATCCCCGTCGCAAGGAGGAAACCAGGAGGCAGTAGAAAGAGAGAGAGAGGGAGGAAGGCAAGAGGAGGAGGAGCACAGATCTTAGTTGCGTCCCTCTCTCCATCTCTTTGCAGGTTGTCTGAGCTTCGGGTCCCATGGGCGAGCCGGAACGCAATGGCCTGCAGGAGAGTAAGGAGAAGGCCATCGACGACTGGCTTCCCATCACCTCGAACCGGAGCGCCAAGTGGTGGTACTCCGCCTTCCACAATGTCACGGCCATGGTCGGCGCCGGCGTCCTCAGCTTGCCCTACGCCATGGCAGAACTCGGATGGTAGACTCTTCTTATCTCATCTCATCTAAAAGCTTAAAAGCCCGTCGATGAGATGACATTTATGATCTCGTATTCTTAACACACACAAAGAAAAAAAAGTTCGATCTCATGATCTCATTGTTAATCATCATTCGATTTCGAATCCAAGACTTCAATTCGATCTAGGATGAGCATCATCAGACTAACGTTGCCCCAAACCCAGGGGGCCCGGCGTGGCGGTGCTCGTCTTGTCGTGGATCATCACCTTGTACACCCTGTGGCAGATGGTGGAGATGCACGAGATGGTGCCTGGCAAGCGATTCGACCGCTACCACGAGCTGGGACAGCATGTGTTTGGAGAAAAGCTCGGGCTCTGGATCATCGTCCCGCAGCAGCTGATCGTGGAGGTCGGCACCGACATCGTGTACATGGTCACCGGCGGCAGGTCCATCAAGAAGTTCCACGACACCATCTGCCCCGACTGCAAGAACATCAAGCTTTCTTACTTCATCATGATCTTCGCCTCCGTGCAGTTTGTTCTCTCTCAGCTTCCCGACTTCAACTCCATCTCAGGCGTCTCCTTGGCCGCGGCTGTCATGTCCCTCAGGTACCTGCATCATCATCATCATCATCATCGTCGTCGTCGTCGTCATCTCAAATATCAGTTTGGATAATCCCCGAAAACTCATTATGGTCTTTTAAGAAACATTAGCCAAATAAATAAATTGGGTCACACTATAATAAAAACTAACAAATACAATCCAATAGGCATTCCAAAACTTTATTCCTTATTTAAGGTTTCAAGAAATGCTATACCGATTTAATTTCAGAATCATAACACCAATTGTGAGTATGATTTGACAAACCTCTGCGATGTGATCAGCTACTCTACCATTGCCTGGGTTGCATCTGTGGAGAAAGGACAGCAACTGGATGTTGATTACGGCTACAAGGCGTCAACCACAACGGGAGTCGTCTTCAACTTCCTCAGTGCGCTGGGAGATGTTGCCTTTGCATATGCAGGGCACAATGTAGTGCTGGAAATCCAAGCAACCATACCGTCCACTCCTGAGAACCCTTCGAAGAAATCGATGTGGAGGGGTGTGGTTGTCGCTTACCTCATTGTTGCTATTTGCTACTTCCCTGTTGCTCTAGTTGGATACTGGGCCTTTGGCAATGTTGTTGATGACAACATTCTCATCACCCTTGAGAAGCCAAGGTGGTTGATTGCGACTGCCAATATATTCGTCGTGATCCATGTCATTGGAAGTTATCAGGTACCGATAGTGCTCATCATTGATAACCTGAAAAATGAAGCCATTCAACTTTGGTAATCATACATTTCTAAAGCATGATTCTGATTTTTTTTCCCCCCTCGCTCTTTTCAATTTGAATGCTCTAATTTTGCATTACTTAATGCAATACGAAGCTAAAAAAACAATCATTTAATACATACTGTAGCATCTCCATCGTATAAAAATGACCGATCATGCAAAAAATATTTCATATCAGTCATGAGCATAAATATTTAGGTACGTTGCGAAGCATTAGAATCTTATGTAACTCTAAATCACGGACTGCTCCTTTCTATTTATTATGGTATCAAGAAGAATACAAATTTCATCATCAAAATACAAATGTATACAGAAACCAATATACTCAGTCCATGGCACCAGATCATAGATCTGAATCCACGTGACATTTGGATATTTATTTCGACTATAAAACAACAAGAACAAGGCACTGCAAATGTGAACAATGTTGAGTACCACAGCATCTCCTTGTTCATTCTGATTCATTTCTTTGTAATGTGGTTATTCATGCAGATCTATGCCATGCCTGTGTTTGACATGATAGAGACAGTGCTTGTCAAGAAATTCCACCTTCCTCCAGGCCTTACTCTTCGCTTAGTTGCAAGAAGTGCTTATGTTGGTAAAGTCATTCTCTCTCAGTCATATTTTTCTATAGAAACAAAACTACAGACATTGTTCAAATCTGTTCTCAATATAATTCCTCTGCAGCATTTACAATGTTCGTGGGCATAGCCGTCCCTTTCTTCGGGGGTTTGCTTGGGTTTCTCGGAGGCTTTGCATTTGCACCAACAACTTATTTTGTAAGCCATATTCTCTCTTCTTTCTCTTAATTCATCAAACTACATGTCTTTTGTCTATCTCTTGATCTTCTACTCATTCAATGACATGAAAGGAAAAAAGGTCCAGCGACAAGTCTCCTGCTAATGTGTTGTGAAACGGGAACCAACATAAAAGAAAAGCCAAACCACTCAAGTTTTAATGTTTTTGTGATTGTGTTGAGTAATTATTTTGTCTTCTTCCTATTTAACGTATGGTGAATATATTTCACAGCTCCCCTGCATCATGTGGCTAGCTATCTACAAGCCAAAGATGTTCAGCTTGTCTTGGATCACAAACTGGGTAAGTTAGCTCTTCTCAAGATCCAACTTCTCAGATTAGTCAGCAGCTAATTTTGTTGCCTTGATGATCTTTAGATCTGCATTATACTGGGGGTTCTACTGATGATCTTATCACCCATTGGAGGAATGAGGACGATCATATTAAGTGCAAAGGACTACGCGTTCTTCTCATGAGCTTGCCAATCAACCATGTAGATGGCAGCAAGATTAGCCTGATATGCTTCATTCATTGTATTGCCAAATGGTGCTCGTTAGATATGAACAAAATGCCATCAACTACAGATACTGTAGTTAGGCTGTCTTTGAAAACACATTTGCATTCTTAATGTGCAGTTGGAGAAAAGGGTTTGAGTGAATGTGTAATTGTAGAATGCTTTGAATGCTTGATAAACAATAGATGGAAAACTGCATTTTAAATGTGCATTCACATAAGTATTGTTTGGTAAAATTATATTTCAAAAATCCATTGAGTATTTTGTGATAAATTTACCTATCTAATATTTTTAATATTTATTATAAAGCGAATATAGTTTTTATTTAAATTAATAGGTAAATAAATAAATAAATGTATGTAATCTTATAAAAATTTTCATATGATCCAACTATATAGTAAATAAATAATATAATCATATAAATAAACATAAAATAATCTTTTAAAATAAATAAATTTGGTTTTTCACTAAATTATAATGACAAATCGATAATTATGTAATTTTAAATAAAGTCATAAGGTACTTTTAGAATTTAAAAAATTATATTAACATTCTGCAAATACTGAATTGCTAATGTTACTCTGAAATAACATCAATATTTGAGCACTTGTAATACACCATCCAGATTAAATGTGATTGGAAAAAAAATTACCAAACACAAATACACATTTGAAATGCGCATTGGACCCTCAATACACATTTCAAATGTGTTCCCAAATGCACCCTTAGACCTAGCTGCTTTGGTCTGATAGATGGTTTCTATGTAATAACGTTCATCCATGTTGCTTTGTTCATATTATAATAATGTAACTTTTTTTTGTGGCAGACAAGTGCTTTGATGGAATGTATAATTTCTATTGTTTACTGTATGCTATCAAGTACCAGATTGCTGAAATGGAGTGATTAGCTCAGGAAATCCAAAACAACTCACCAAGGGAAGTAGAGGTTACACATCAACAGTTGGAAACAAAAAACAAATATAATCTGAAATGTGCAATTACTTCTCTAGAAGAAAGTTCAACCTACTGATTGTATTCATTTCTAAGAAACGTCATTGTTTAGTAGAACTATCAGGCAACAACATTGATTAAAAGTGTTTACCTTTCATGTGCTGGCATCAATGAGTGATTAACACACTTCATAAGCAACCCTTTGCTTGCGCATGAGAGACTATCTTGCAACTTAGAAATCTTTCTCAAAACATCTGTAAGTAGCACTTCAGAATTAGTCTGATTAACAGCTTACCTACTCAAATAAATTTAAAATTGAATCTAACAAGGAGCTGTAGATGCACAGATTACTGTATATAAAACAAAAAGAATTGGCAAAAAAACAGTAAAAATTCATCTCATAAAGGAAAGGGAACATATTTCTCTTCATAAAATTATATGCAAAACAAATGGTAAGATTAAGAACTGCAAAGCTCTTTGGAAAATCAACATGCTTGATAGGCTGAAAGGGATGATGCTCCATTTACAAGCCAAAAGGATGGTAGATTGTTTTATTGTCAATATTATAATTTCCTGAGTGATGAAGAATATATATGAAATATTTAACAATCCACTAGTGGAAGTCATATGTCTATATATATCGTTATATATGGAACTTTCAGTGATCCACCAGTGAAATTTTAAAAGGCCTAGCAGTCTCTAATAGTGCAAGTCCATCTTAACTTAATATATTACCTTCATCATTTAGCCCCCTACATGGTTTGAAATGTTCAAAGATATTGTAGTGTTTCAAGCTTCACGTATGAAAATTTTGAGGACGTTATCCATTGCAATGAGAAATAAAAAAAAATGTAAGCCATTACACAAGACTCCCATTAATACAAAATTCAACAAAGCAGATGTTCCATGGACCTAACTCTGACTACCAAAGTTGCAAATGGACATCTTAAGGTGGCACCAAATTTCACTCTTGATTTTCACATAAGTGATCCTACTATTAACCTCGGGAACAGTGCAAAAATTGTTACATTAATATGAAAGATTCATCCAATATTCTGAGCCAGAGAATTGACAGATTTTACGAAAATAAACCAGCTAAATTGTACAGAAATTTTGAGACACAAACACAAACGAACTAGAGTAAATAAAACTTAAAATAGGATACCTTAAGGACTTATGTAGAGGAAAATGTTATTCGCCTGAGTTGGCAGACACATTAGCTTTTAAATAATTCAATTTTCAATTTTTAAAGAAGAATCCTATGCTGAACAAATCAATAAGGGAATAAAAAAGAATCAGAAGTAGGGCCAATCTTATAGTTAGCAGTCTTTGAAAATAAAGGTAAACTAAAGAACCAGGAAAAAAAATGATATAAGAGCATACACTGAAAGAGGAGCATCCAGAGATAACATGTTTCTTATTTCTTCCGATCTTATAGTTAACAGTCTTTGAGAATAAAGGTAAACTAAAGAACCAGAAAAAAAAAATAAACAAATGATAGAAAAGCAAACACTGAAAGAGGAGCATCCAGAGATCACATTTATCATGTTTCTTCTTCTTTTCTATTCTTCACTGCAGGTGGAACCCCTTTCAGAGTAAATTCTACAACAGCCATCTGCTCTGTCTATTTTACTAGTTGTCCAACTATATTTGAAAACCTGATGCAGATAGAAGGTCAAAAGCTTTACATGTAGAGCAACTTCTTCTGGTTAACATGCCTCCCTGAAAATTCACTCGAATGCTATCCCATGTTACACCAGCCATAAGAAACTAAAGGAAAAAAGAAAAAAAAACAATTATTGGTTTATGCTTAGGAGAAAAACGTATCTGTTGCTGGCAAAGCCAAGGATGTTTGTGGATAGAATGGACATAATTATACAACTTAGCTAAAACACGAGTAAAAACTGAGAAGCTTTTAACAAACATCTTCAGGTCATTGGAAAGAATGATGCACAGCATGTTGCACAACTATTTTCTGTAAACAAGGTTAGTGAACATCTTGACCAATCCACATCTTTTTTGTTCTATTTAGGGCAGCAAATATTCTGTTGTTATCCGATGATATATTTCAGTCGAAACATATGAATGAAGACAACCATCGAACACGTAAAGCTCTGCCCTTGAGTCTTGCTTCTTTGATCTCAGATATTAACTTTGATACTGTTACTAGCATCTGAAGTGCATCTTAAGCTGCAAAGTTCACCAAAGAGATCCATTTTTGTGTCGTTTTTCAAAACGAATAATTTCAACTTCCGAATATGTATACATATCATGCTGGTCGAACCGCATCAAAGATCACTGGAAACATGTCATGGAGCTTGCAGCTATCGTCACCGAGAAGGATGCCGATTTGGGAACCGACAAGCCAAAACGATCCCTGAAGTAGCCTATTTATAGCTTAAGTTTATCATGATTTCAATAAATGCTTATATAACAAAATCGACTCATACGCCCAAAGGTGTTTCCGACGACGAGGCAGCAAAACGAGAATAAACGAAAATGAGAGGATCGAACAAACAATCAAAATAGAATTCTCCTCTTCTAATCGCTAAATGGAAAACCAATCCGTGCCCAGAGCCCTAATTAGGTCGAATAAAAGAGACAAATCATACCATCCGTAGCTGGATGGAAGCGGGGGCGAACCCTCGGCGGCTGCCTGATTCTGTCGACGAAGAGAGGCTATTGGAGCAGCGGAAATCTCGTGAATCAAACATCCATATGATGCAGCGATTGCAGGTCCGAAAAGGAGGAGCGAATCGATCAAAATGGACTTGCTTGGTTTGCTTCTCGCCGATAATTTATTGGCGGCAGCTGCGGAAGTGGGAAGAAAAGATACATTCAAAATTTTTTAACCATATGTAGTTGTTTTTTTAATATATATTAATATACATTCAACGCGCACACACACACATATACATACATATAGATACATATATATATATATATATATCCTTCGGATGAGTCCCTTAAAAATTGTTCATATTTTGAGTATTTGTGAATGGCTACTCTCCTCTTTAACTTTTTTTTTTCCAAACAATGTCCTTAATTTAATAAATACTTAAATTATTTCTTTAAAAAAATTCGTCAATTAGGATGATCACCATAACAAAAACATTATACAACCTACTTGAAAATATTATAAATTAATTAAATAGAATCAATACATTTTAGGAATTATTTCATATATTATATTATAAAGTAGCTAAATAGAATCAATATACGTTAGAAATCATTTGACATATTATATTTATAATAATTTAGTAATAGCATCATTTAGATAGAAACAATTTTATAAAAATTAAAAATTAACTTGTTACAATATTTTGATCGTCACAACAAAAACATTATAAAATATTATAAATGATTTAAATGGATTCTGAATCTCAACCAAACCAACTATAATAAATCTAAAAATAGTATATCGTGACAATCTACAAGCAATGAAAACTGAAAAGATATAATATATGATCACTTGTAAATTTTTCAATAATATTTATAGTGCTTTCAATATCTCAATAAAAATATTATTGAAAAACACTATAGATGAACTAAATAAAGGATTGTAGAGAATAGCATAGATGAGCTAAATGACAATTGAAGATTAGTAAAAAGAAAGAACAAAAAAAAAATTGACGAATTTTTTTCTTAAAGGTGATTATTTTTTAAATCAACAGCAAAAATGTAAATAGAGATACCACTTGACACATACCGAAAATGTAAGCATTCTGTGGAAAAATCACCTTTGTGTTAATTTTACTTAATTGATTATTATTTTTTTTTGAAATATTTAAGACATGAATATTATTATTTACTTATTGTTGACAATTATTTATTCCTAGATATATCATTTTGCTAACTATCCGATGCGTATATAAAAATGTTAATATTCAGGAGAGAAATTGAAGCCTCCCTACCTCACTCAAGCCATAAGGTTGCAAATAAGTAATGGTATTAACGAGCAACTAGTTATTTAGACTCACAAGTCGATTTGTTACAGATTCATTCATAAACATACTGACGAATTAATCTATAAACACTCAACCCATGCCAAAATAAAAGGAAACACACATGTAGAACGAATTCCAGGGGATGCCAATTTCAATGGCATGCAAAAACAAATTAAGAAAAGAGAGGCAGTAACTATTATCACTGATTTAAAAAAAAAAGGTAATCAGAAAGCAATATAGGACAGTCCATTGATAAACAAAGTAATCAAAAATACAAATGTAGCACATTCATATTACTTCTGAAGGCTAGATGTGCAACAAACATAGTTCACGATAAGAACACCAACAAATTATCACTGATAAATTAAAGAGAACACTAGCAGCAAAAGAAATCCAGTACAAAAGGTTTCATGTCTCTCATTTCACTTCACTGATTTTTTAGATGCAGAGGATTCCAATCTCACTCACTGTCAGCGACATACAAAACTCAAAGCCCCAGTACAACTCTTAGGCAAACTTTTTATCATAAATAGTGTCAATCTCAAGGACAAAAATCAAGGAATTTGTTTCTATGTATTTGCCTCTTTTCAGTTCAGAGAACAAAAGGAAACCTAATTATGAAAAAGAAGCTATGAGATATGCAACCTTATGCACAATTTTGATGAAGCAATCTCCCAGCATGAAAGCCAAATGCTTGGTTTCCAAGGAACAAATCAGCCAATCCTCTCCCTGAACCATAGATAAATTTTTAGCTTTCCCCAACTCTTAAGCACTTCACAGAAAACCTCACTTCCAAATCTGAATGCTGGCTTAATAGCAAATGAACCACCTTGAATCTCTCCATTCACTGAAAGGTAGCAGCAGTCAATTTAATGCCCCAAGAAGAAGCACACTCCACAACCAAGACACTAACAGCCCAACTAATCAGTTGAGCTGCATTATCTTTTCCAAATGTCAGAATGTATAGTTCTGACCAGATCCAAGAGCAAAATCTAAGCAATATAGTATTATACAGTCAATCGATCTCTCCTTCCTCAACATCAATTTCAGCAGCACCTTTAGGTTCACCCTCTTCCTCTTCTTCATCATCAACTTTCATGAATAACCCAAGTTGCTCTAAAGGGTTACCACCAAGTTTGAAGCCCCCTATGCCGTTCAGATAATAATCCGAGCACTTCTCATCAAGGGACATCGGTGTTTCTTCTGCTGGAGCTGTTCTAAGCATTTCCAGATCTTTAAGAATCCGACAGTCCTCATTGATGTCCACAGTTTTCTCCACCTACAGTGATGTCAGAAATATCTACAGTTAAAGAATATACAAGAGCACAGGACATTGAAAGAACATCAGCAACTAAAACTGATACTTGCCTTGAGCAAAGCCTGACGTGCTGCTGCTCTCTCGAGCTCTCTTTTGCGCTTAGCTTCAGCTGCAGCTTCTGCTTCAGCTTGTCTGCGAGCATCCTCAGCAGCTTTAGCTTCCGCTTGAAGCCGTGCTCTCTCTATACCAGGATAGAACAAAAGGTTCTTACACAAATTGAACTTCAAGAGTAAGTGGTGCAAAGAGACGAGGATGAGAAGCATTGCTACCTTCCCTATGGTGTCGTTCAATTTCCTCTCTCTCACGCCGTAGTTTTTCAGGGTCCCCCTTGTCACCCTGACCTCAGCAACATATATAATCAATCAAGACTATGCACGCACGAGATACATGCAAAACAGCATTACACTAAATTCTCAGCTGACCAACCGTCACTACTGTTTAACCAACCTGGTCAAGTGTTTTCTCCCGAGCTTTGAGAATCGTATCAGCA
Organism: Musa beccarii; assembly: GCA_024322285.1. Lineage (NCBI taxonomy): Eukaryota > Viridiplantae > Streptophyta > Magnoliopsida > Zingiberales > Musaceae > Musa > Musa beccarii. The sequence goes on along the minus strand of CM044394.1, from coordinate 69,180,435 downwards.
AAACGGCTCCTAAGCAAAGCTGCTCTATATAGCTTTTGTGGGGAGACTTGTCTCTCAGATGGAGCATGCTCCCCTAAAATTTCCAGTGGAAAAGATAAGCCGATCCATGCAATTAAATGCTTAGAGTCCCTGTGGTCTCATAGATATCTTCTTAGAAATTCATGCTTACCCTCTTGACACTCATCAGCCTCGACCAATAAAGATCTAGGATGAGCATCTTTATCTGACTGACTCAACCCACTCCAAGATCCTGCAAATTGCCAATAAGACAAGATAATTTAATGCTGAACTAAAAACAAAATAAATGATTTCCCATCATTTTAAATCAATGGTTTATGGTATCAAAAACTTACTATTAGCGTCAAGTGGGTTCATTACGTCACTTTTCTCTTGATCAGAACTTGCCTTAGTTCCTGAATTTTCCTGATGCAAAGTACAGCAACAGAAGTTTTAACTAAGTTCATGAATATCTAATTCTTAAGAAGCCAAAAAATAAAGGACGAGCAAGCATGTCATAGAAAGACATCGAAGAAAATTTGAGGGCTTATTTAGCACTAAAAGAAACCAGTTTGATTGTCCAAGAAGCTTATACCTCACTATCTGGTGTCACAATGTGAGACATACCTTAGCAGCATCATTTGGAACAGAAACTTGCTCCTCTGGTTCACTCCCGGTGGAACTGTCAGAATCTAAATATAAAAATGAACTAAATTTAGAATCCAGAAAGGGTCACACTGAAGTAAACTTGTGTGATGCTATGAGACTTAAAGAAAAGGTCATTTTTTAAAAAAATATGTGAAACAAAAATTTCCAAAAACAAGTTTGATTTTATATCAAGAAGTTAGCCAACAAACCAATTTCTACAAGAAACTAAAAATTATAAAGGACTTAGATCTTATGTTTTTTTTCTACGACAAAATGCAGTGGACTTCACATGTGGATAATATTGATATTATGCAACAGTTACCAGTGTAAGAACAAAACCATAAAACAGTCAGCATTAGAACAATAAAGTTCTGATTAAGAACTAAGATTAAATAGAAGCACAATTTTACCAACTTAAATTAGGGGGAAAATAAAGGTGAAGCTGTACTAGGTAAATGAAACTTCCAAAGAAATATATTCGGTCACAAGGGAAAACCAAAAAAAATATTGCTCATAAAACTGAAGGTGGATAGTAAACATCAAGGTAGCATGAAGCATAATGTAACTGCCAAGTGCCTTTACATTAAGAAAAAAAATTTGTAAGATGATCATAGAAACTAAGTCTGCTTAACCAAATAGACAATTAGGAAACATCAAATCCAAGAAGTTACTATAGCATAGATAAAGTCACTGACATAGATGCTGATATATATATATATATATATAATATATATTATATATACCAAATATAGGATTAAAATTGTAGTTTTGATATGTTCATAACAATCTATAAACACACGGTAAAGCACACTGACTAAATCCTCATCAAAGATATTACATAAAACAAAAGAAGACAGGAAGATTCATTTAGAAATGATAAGGTACTCTCAATATCGTCTTGTTGGCATTACCCTCAATGAAGCTTGATGAGAACATATTCACCACTGTGAACATTGAAAGTTAGACTTTTCTATCAAATATATGTCACTGAACGTTTATACATTGTCATATGTTCCATTGTATTAGAATCTCTCTAGAAAATGTTGAGTATAGTTAAAGATATCAAATGAGTACACTCCATGTAGTTAATTTTTCACTTTATTTATGCATTTATAATTCCACATTTTACATTATAATTTAAATATATAATATACTTTATTTATTCTTCTAATATACCAAGTCCAAATGCATTACTGCTTCCAAAGCAACTGATTTTTGGCTTCAAGATTTAAAGAATACATGTTATTATCTATACCAACAAATAATAACCATTGCTCAATAATCTTTATCACTCAGAACTCTAGAAGTCTAGAGTCATATTATCAACCTAAGAATGCTTTATTTTTATTCCCAATACCAATCTTAGACAACAGTTATAAGCTAAACCAAGTCATACATAGCATTTATGTACAAATGACTGCTCACATAACAAATAAAATACATTTTAATTATGTGATCTAAATGCCAACACTCAAATGAATAAAATTTTAGGGAAGAAACAAAAATAGTAAAAAACACAAAATTCATAGATTCAGCTAACACATCATAAAAAAACTGAAATTTGCCACTGGCGCACTGTGCTACTCAAAAGGCCTGATGCAATAAGTTTATATTTGCTGCCGCACCTTATCTTGGATCACTACTCCCATGCTAAGTGAGCTGTGGATTTTCCCACTGTTATGGTGGATAGCACCCTTCACAGTTTGCAGGTTTAAACTAATTTCAGTACAGCTTTTAACCCACTTGTATTCGAGAATGACGTGATTTGTGGCCTCTGAGGTGAAGTTAGATGTCAATTCATGTCTATTCTCAATGAGGGAGAGGAAGAAGAGAGTGAGAGAATCTAAGCTAGAATCCAAAAATGACACCACAATCATTACATTTGGACATTGGACTCATATACAAGTTGAAAATTTGTGTATAGCCACCGGCCCCACAAGGTACTCGGGTTGGCATGTCAGCCTTTTCAAGAAAAGATTAATGTTCAGAAGTTTTTCTATGCACAGTAGATGGACTTCTTAGTAGGTAAAAACTAAGAAAAGCACACCTATGGAATTTTTTTATATAAATTGCTGCATGAATGACATTGACTGCAATTAACTAGCAACATTGGCATAATATTAGATACAAGTACCAGAATTAAAAATGAGGACTGAAGCATATCTATATACGCTGGCATAAATGCTAATGAACAACCAGCAATACTGCATCCACCAAAATCATCGGATGAGTGCAAAAGAATAACCTCAGAGCAAAATCTAATAGAACACAGTATCCCGATATCATGTTTCATATTCTCAACTCAAAATCCATGCCTTCTCATGAATGATATTAAACATATATCTAACAAAGCAGCAGAATGTTTGTTTTCTAGCCAGATCCAACATGGATCTAAACCATCCCAACCGCCAATGGTTGGAAGTAATGGGAATCAAGAGTTCATCTCAACTCAAAAGGCATTTACTACTCACCATAAGTTGAGACTAAATCAACTATTAATATAAAGTACTATAACATACTTCAAGATAATATGAAAGATAACCAACCACTAGTAAAAAGCTACATTAGTTTAAATTTCTTTTTTGAAGCACTATTATACACTACATGATGATTCACATATACTTCAGATTGTTCCTTTACGAGAAGTAATATGTACACATGAACCACATTATCTAAGAAACCAAAAGGCTGATGAAGTAAAAAAGGTAGAATGGGAACATGGGAGATGGAGAGTAATAGAGAAAGGGATGACTAGCGAATAGAAATAGCAGCAGAGCACCACCAGAGAAGAAGCACAGGTGCCAAAGTGTGAGTGGACAGAAAGGGAGAACAACCAACACATAGCAGCATGTCAAACCACCATCATTGTGGTGGAGAACAAAGGTGCTGTACAGCTGCAGGTGCAAGTCTGTGAGAGTAAAAGTTGCATAATTGGAAGTAAAAAGATAATGAACCAAAATGAGTATATATTCATCTTGTAATTTTTAACACTATTGTTTAGGTTGATCAAATCAATCCTTGAAGCTGAAAGGAATCTATGTCACCTCTCAAAAACCTGATTAATGGAGTTCTTATACATCAACCCGGGAATTTTTTCATGGGTGCTTCTATCCAATTTGGCTAATCTAATGGGGCGAGATATGATACACTGCAACCAAAATAAAAGAAGAAAAAGCCTTATTTCAAGTAAAAACATGCTTAAGAACTCAGAAGCTGTTCCAAATACCTCAAGAAAAAGAAGAATCAGTTATAAATCGAAAAGGTCCATTTTAATTGTTAGATGTAAAGTGTTTACTGCAACTAGATGAAACAAAACAGAATTAGCTTTAATTCAACCATAACCAATCTTAATAAGACAGAACATCTAACCCAATCCCAATAAAGGTATCATTTTTGCAATTCATGGACCACAGACCTAGAATTCATCCAACAAAAAATACATATTGACAGAGATATTTTGTTGTAGAGAACTTACCAAGGCAACTAGTAGGTCAAATGGCAGATGCAAAAATCGCTTAGATGTGACAATAAGCAATATTTACAATACAAGCCAACATCTGAAAACTCTGGTTGACATTTTTTTCTTATATTTTATCTTGGGCGAGTTCCCTAGAAAATACCCACATTTTGGGCATTTCCCAAACAATACCCCCATTTTGGTTTTTCCCAAACAGTGTCCCTAATTAAAAAAAATCCCAAACTACCCTATAAGCGTTGAAGATAGGCAGAACCCATATATTGGTGGAGAATGACTTTCGGGATGATAAGACACTTAAAATACCCACTCTCTTATTTTCATATATTGGTGGAGCCCACCCTTTCTTCCCCTGCTTCATCCCTTTCAAACTGCACACAGACACCTTAAAGGCAAGCGTCGAAGATAGGCACCCATATATAGAAACACAGGTGTGGGCATTTTAGTCTTTACATCCATAAATCACTATGCTAACAGCTAAATGATGGAGCCTGGTAAAGGCATCTAAATGGGCTTTTAACGCTTAATGTGGTATAAAAGCAGTTCACAATTTTGCAAGGGTATCTAGACAGATGAAAATTTGGAAGAGATCATGTCAAAACATTTCAGTAAAGGAAGCATTTCAATAGCATGTGATATGGTAGTCAAGCTAACATATTGGCTTCATGCTGGCTAAAAACATGACAACAAACAGGTCAACACAAGATGTGTCCATGGCATAGGCTCAGTTCTCTGCCAGCACCATTGGGCATGCCCCTTTTAAACTCGGGAAACTACCATGTTTGCCAAGGTCAAAAAAGCCCGAGGCGCTAGGCACTCGCCCGAGCAAAGCAAGGCACTAAAATATAAAATTATATAATATAATTAATAAATATAATTCTTTAAATAAAAATATGATATTAAATTAAAAAAATCTTACAAAATCACAATATCACATTAACAAAAAGTCTCAAAATTCAAAACAATAATAATAATTTCAAATAAATAAAAATTAGTAGTATTAAAATCAAAATAATATATTATTAATCTAATAAATAAAAAAATACTATTACTAGTATACAATTAACAGTATACTATCGAGTCGATATGAGAAGAGGGAGTAAGAGTAACAACAACGACAGCGGTAGCGAGAGCGACGATAGTGGTGAGCAGCGACAGCAACGACGAGCAGCAATAATGGCAGCAACAGCAGTAGCATGGAAGCAACGTAAGAGTAAGACTGAGGTTGCTGACTGAAAGAAGCAACAGCGGTAGCAACAAGCAGCGAGAGCGAGAGTGGCAACAGTGGTAGCGACAACAACAGCAGCGAGCAACGACAACGGAGAGAGGCAGTGATAGCAAAGAGGAAATGTCGACGACAGAATCACAAGCAAGGTTAGGGTTGGGAGGCTGAAATCGATGCTTTAGTTGGTTCGATTGAACCAACTAAAACACCGAAGACTGAACCAAACGCAAAACGCTAGTTCGGTCGCCTAGTTTAACCCGGGCGCTCGCCCAAAGTGCCCGACGCTTGGGCTCGGGCGAGCGCCCAAGCGATGCCGCTTTGAAGCGAGGCACCTGGACATAAAGCGAGGCGCTCAGGCCTCGCCTCACCTCACCCAAGCGCCTAGGCGAGCACCTATTGAAATCACTGACCACAGCAATATGAATTGACACCATCAGTGACTAGAGCTTAAAAATGTCAAAAACATAATAGGACAAAAAGATGACTCCACCAACAAGTTAACAAATAATTAAACTGAATTGATCTCCCAATACACATTCAATGTTTTGTATTTCAAAGTAGAACAACACATGGTAAAGGCAAAATGGTAGCAAAATCTAGTACATTTGAATCAACAGAGAAAAATACATAGCAATCCTATGTGGCTTGTTGCACATCAATCAAATGCACAAAGTAGTCATCAAGGTCACCAAATCAGGATGAGTTCCACCAAACTTGTAGCTTTTACTGGGAAATATAGATTAAACAAAAAACCGAGAAACAAATAATCCAAAAGAGAATAATTTGAAGAAAAAAAAAACAAGGTTCCTTGTTTTCTAATTAATGCTACACTTCAACCCTTCATTGTTCTTCTGCTCATCCTCCCTCTTCATCTTCCTATTGGCACTTCTACTGCTAGCTACTAGAGTACCAAAACAAGCAACGGAGATCTCAAAAGAAGGAAAAAGATGGAATAGATCTAATTGATCAAAGGTGGTGATCGGTTAAACATGGAAAATTGCATGGATAGGTGCAACGATAGAACAAACTAATAGAAACTGAATATCATAATTTGGCATATGAGAGAAATATGCAACTCCATTAAAAAAAAAAAGGATCCATGTATTGTCAACATATAGACAAGATTTTACCACCTAAACACCAAAAATACTAAAAATCTCAATCTTGTAACTAGGATGATATGTAAAAAATACAAGCAAAAAGAAGATATATGGACATGACCCAGAACATGCAAACAAGTACGCACCACCGGTAGAACCTGAATCGCTACTTGAACTGCTTGAACTGCTACACTTAATATTTCTAGCCTTTGCATCCTTTTCTATTGTTAAAGTAGGGTAGCTAGACATGGGAGGATCGTCCCCACATATATCCACATCCTCATCAGCAAAATCATTGCCTGAGAATGAATGAGAGGGCACAAGCTTAATTTTCTATCTGGCCATAAGTACATTTATCCTTCAAAGAAGAATATGCACAAACAAGAATACAAACCTTTGCAAGAATACGTCGCTGAAGTGCGTACACCATTTTCATTCACCTGCACAAGGCACATTAATGGCTAAATTTACCTAAAACATTTAATGTTCAAACTATAAAGAGAAACCCCCATAAAGCCCAAACAGAACAGAGTACCTCCCCTTTGCACTGCTTCACTTTGACTTGTCTTGTCTCTCTCTCCTGCAAATAGTTATCTAGAAGCTTTTGCAACTCAAAAAGTGTGTCCTCACCAAGAGTCTCAATATCAATTTCTATTTCCTCACTGCTCTGATTCATATTTCCACTGTTCTGTCTCAGAAAATCAATAATGTGATCTGGTAGATCTGCCAAAAGTGACTCCAATCGTCTGGTAAGACTTTGTTTATCCTCATCCGTCATCTTGGGCATTATACTCTCAGGCACAAGATTATTGGAGTCATTAAGGGACATTTTCCTCTTTTTGGATGAGGACACTGGCTTGGGTGCTTGAGTTTCTTTCCTCGCATGTGCATCTGCTGAAGCTAAATCTTTTTCTATTGGTTTCCACCGAGTTTCAAAGAACTTGCTCAGTGTATCTGCCATGATATGGACATCATTAGCCGGTGGGTTGTATGTCATCGCATTCGTAAAAGTAAGCCTGATATCTGCAACAAAACCCCATGGGCTGGAGTAAGCACCCGAGGTTATTTTTTTCTTGATGGTGCCCAGATCCATTGGTTGCTTAATGACAGTGTCATAATCAGGAATGTTCAACTTCTTAGGATCCACTGGTTTGTTAAAAACCCAACCATATTTGTGCGACATCAACAGCTTCAGGAGTGTCTGACACTGTTTCATCACTAAATTTGAATTGTTCGCGGAAACTGGACGTTCAGCTGTTTTTGAAGATTCAAACTTTCCTGATATCCCACGCTTCATCCGGGAGCCACTCCGCACGGTGGGATCACTTTTTTTCTCATTCTCATTAATAGATGATGACATTGTAACACCAACATTTAAGACACTCCTCAAGTTCAGTTTCTCCTGAAACACCTGGGTTTGCTCTAGCTCTGATTTTAGTCTCGTTTTCAATTCCTTTCTTTGAAAACCAGACATCTTTGACAAACAAATCACCTGCAGTGGTACATTAAAACCATTGCATCTGTCCACATTTAAGGTCATGCACTTCTTCCTCTTTGGAGAAGTGGATTCTCTAGGCTCTGCACGAGTTGAGCTGGCGAAACATTCTGATTCAAGCATCACCTCTAATCCATGTTGGTAGTCGAGGACAGAACCGGAACATAATTTCTGCAGCTTCCCCATTGCAAAGGAAAGATCTTGTGAACTTTTCTTCTTCTGCTTTTGATTGGTGTACTCTAGAAGAACCGTTGGTGCCATATAATCAATCTGTCTGTTCACATCAATCATGTGAAAAGATTGCACAACATTATCTGTTGCAATGCATCCAATCTATTTGCCGCAAAATAATTTGATTGTTTTTTTTTAAATTTCTTTGTAGGTTACTCCCGAGAAAATTACCAAGAAGGGCGTATTATTATTCTTTCAGTGGCCAATTGGGGATGAATATATAATTTAGCAAATTATTTATGGCCGGACGATCTTTCACTGAAATATGCACAATTACACTAGAAATAGTGACAATTATCCCGCAAACCTGAGCTTGCTACCAGATACGAATAAAGCCAACTTGACCCAAATCCTTCTCCACTAATCCAACAACAAAGACAAATCCAGGGCATCTGAAATCACAAGCTAAAACCCTAAATGTACCTCAAATTTTCAACCAAGCTCTCTCCCCCAAAAAATCGAAAACCTAACCTCAGAATCGCACCATGCAGGAGAAACCCTAAAAGTCAAAACCATCACCGTGATAAAAAAAGAGATTACTATCGCAGAATTCAAAACGAATCTCCTCTAACCAACCTTATAAAATCGAAGATACCAAATCCCAGCCAGATTTATCCACAAAAGAGCAGAAAAAATGGGAAGGCGAGAGGGAAAGAAACCATAAACGATTTAAAAACCTGAATCGAAGACCGAAGCCGCTTTCGGCCCCCCAAGAAAAACCCTAGAAACCGACACCACCCTCTATCTCCCTATCTCGCTTCCCTTCTTCGCCCTCCCTTTCGCCTTTCTCCTATCCTTTCTTCGCCAACACGCGCACACGAGACCCCGCTAGCTGATCGATTGCGAATGGCGATCGGGCGAAAGCCCTCGTACCTTATTTATAGAGACCCACGGGGCTCGTAGTGGTCGGTGATCGGGCCGATATCGGCCGTCCGCTTAGTTCGATCCAGCGGCGATGGTGAGGTTCACGGGCATAAGCTAACGATTCGAATGGACGGTCCTGATGCATTTAGATCCGGGATCACCTTTCGGATCCGACGTCCACGGTTTGGTCACGAAAGTAAAAGAGCGGCACGTTTCTTTTGACGTGGGGATCCCCCTATGAGGCGCTTCGTAAGGTGTCTGACGCAATGCGTGACGTGGCCACGTGCTTCTGGAAAGGCGACGGTGGGACACGTGGCGCGAGATTGCGGTGCGTGGCTGTCAGTGGATCGGGTCTGAGTCGCGGTGGCGGCGGCAACTGTCGACCCGACCCGTATGGCTGAACCGGAATCGTCGCATTCGTAGCTCCGACCCGATAAGGATAAAATGATTCGGATCAAAATATTGCATATGGTAAGTATAAACTCAATAAAAATTATATCATCGAACAATAGAATATTGAGCGAATTCTCGAAAAAAATGGCTCAATGTGACAGGCCGTAAAGAGTCTTTTCTTTGCATTGAATTCGTCTGATCATAATGATTTATATATACTTGTAGTGTTTTATATAAATTTATGATGGATACGTGAAAGATATCGTCAACTTATCAAAAACGCTTGATATAGAAGTCAAGTTATTTTCATTTTCTTGTTCCCAAATTAATAAGAATATCTATTTGAAATCTTACCGAAAATGATATATTATTTTATATTATGTTTTAATTTTTTTTATAGTGATGTGATGTTTTATGGAGTCATAAAACATATCGTGATAGGGTGAGTTGTGGTCGATTCCAATGTAAGGAACTGAAGTTATATATATATATATATATATATATATATATATATATATATATATATATATATATATATATATATATATATATATATATATGTGTGTAGCATGTGAATGTGAGGAGCATTTTGGATATACAAGAAAAATAAAGTATTGATATGATAGATAAACAAATAAAAAGTCACATCAATTGAGAAAATCCTAAATTCTGATTTTTTTTGGTAAATCCTAAAAAATGTAAATTTTACTTTTCTCTCATAAAATAATTTTTTATTTTATTCCTACATAACGTCTCTTGTTTTTTAAAAGATAATATTATCATAATCTCTATCATATGTATCGTCACTGTCACTTTTCGTTACCATCTCCTTAACTGCTCACCCCCAAGAAAGATCATAATGTATTTATTTCATTGCTTCTCTTCAACCATGGTAATGACATCTGCGACACTGACAATTATCTTCTTTTTTCGAAAATTTATAATATATAATTTGAATTATGATGGACATCCCTAATAGGCATTAATGTGCTATCGAAGTTGACATGACCTCAGAAAAAAAGCTTAAAATAAATCGAGTGATGAAACATGGGCACCTCTCTGTCTTGTCTTCAAGAGGAAATTTGCAGCTCCAAAAAGACGAACTACTCACGGAGGCTGACCAATAAAATTGATGGCTCTCCTTTCGCTTTCTTTGTGAACGTAGACAAAGGACAAGAAATTAGCTTCTCATGTTCAGGACGTGAAGAGACAGTCTGATGCAGTCCTTTTCCAGACTCCAACCCTCTCTCTCTCTCTCTCTCTCTCTCTCTCTCTCTCTCTTGACTTTTGTGGCTCGGGATCCTGCGTCAAACCATCTATTATATATCTCTCTTATCCTACGCAAATCCTTCTCTGTCGATAGAGTCCATAATTAATAATGCCAATTGCCATGACTTATATTATTTATTTTATTTATATCAGAATAAATTATAGAAGTTTCAACTCATTCTTTATTCTTTAATCTTCATCTTATTACGACTTTTGTTGGTGAGAATAATATTATAAAATTATATTTTTAATTTTGTTTGTGTTATTTTATGATAACACATGTAATTTTTTTGTTAAACGACGCGAGAAGAAATAGAGTTAAATGTTTTACTTTGATAAGTATAAAGATCCAATATAATATTTGAAAGTGGAAGGACCAAAATGTTAAAGATAATTAACTACATGGATTAATCTATAATTAGTCTAAAAAATTAATATTTAAACAAATTTAAGTTCATCTCAAGTTCAAATCTAATTAACTATATCAATTAAAAAATAATTTACTATTGTTGTCTCGGTGTCGTTAACTAGAAAGTCAATATGACATGGTTTAATCTCGAAGGCAAAGATCCATCTTGGGAGCTAACGAGATGGCTCGAGTGGGCAGTTGATGCAACATGAGGACTCCTGAGGCATTATTGGCTTACAACGGTTGACTCACGATCATCCCAAAGCGTGACTCATCCATTAGAGGAAGTTTGGGATTGTCTTGAGAAGTGCCTTGTCTTTATTCGGAAGTGCTCCGCTTGCTCCATGATGCTTCTTAGACGTGCTTGAGCCCTGCACAAGCAGTCAGTGTCGGGGAGATATCCCACCTCATTCCCTTCAATGCTAAAACCAGTAGAGTAGGTAGATGAGGTTTAATAGAGCTTAGAAATGTCAAGATAGAGCTTGTTTGCCTTTTGTTTGACCTCATAGCTTAGGTTTTATATATGAGCAATTGGTGGTGTGAAATTAGTGATAAATTAAGATATCCCTTACCTTATCAGGAGATCATTGATGGTGATAGCTACCAAGTGCATCATCTGAAGGACGACATTAGGGTAAAATACCTGATATGTTTTTCTCAAGGCTCTTAACTTGTCAAGGACACACAAGGGATGACCCCCTGCACTATTCGGAAGGTAGGGTTGGGATAGTCATACCACATGACTTTAATGTGTGCATATAGGATTTCCCTTTCCTAAGATCGAGGTGGCTTCTTCGGTTCACTTGGTGAGTTGATAGCATTGTTAATTTCAAATTCATTTCCTAGTGAATGCAATTTAAGTGACATCAATCAGCAACCGTTGCACATGAATCATACAAGTCAATATGATTTCATTATTATTCACCACATTGAAATCATTATAAGTTATTATTAATCCCAGCGATACCGTTATAGTAATTTTAATCCGTCCGGTCTAAAATATAATGGTAATAATCATAATACTGATGATGACAATAATAATAATAATAATAATTATAGCAATAACAACAATGCAGAGGAGTGAGTGAGCTGCAGCGGTCGTGAACGGCCTTCAGAGGAAACACGGTTACGGTGCCGAGAAAGAAACAAAAAGCCAGAGAAAGAAGGATCCAAGGGGGAGAAAAACCTAACGAGATCGGTGAGCTCGCTTCTTCCCCCCTTCATCCCCTTCGAATCCGGTCCAAATCTCTCCAATTCCCCCTCTCCTCCGGCCCCCCCGACCTTCCAATCGTGGGGAAACTGGGCCCTTCCTCCGCGATTGGATCCGCCGAATGCGGCTCGTTTGCGCCTCGAGTTCGCGCCCGACGGAGGCCGTGATCGGGAAGGGAGCCGGCTTTCGCGCGTGGCCTTACTGGCGGTGGAGTAATCCTAGCTGGCGGAGTGCGGAGCGGGGGAAGGATCGGAGGCAGTCGGAGTCTCGGGAGGTAAGAAAGTGGCGGTACGTGGAGCTTTTCGTGAGGGGGTTCTGTAGCTTGAACGAGCCTTTCTACGGGCATTCGCTTTCGTGAATTTATTGATTTTGTTGTGTCTTTGTGCTGAGTTCGAACGCATTCTTTGGGAAACGCTTCTACTTTTACCGAGTATGTCTATTTGTAGCACAAGTTTGTATAGGCTTCGATCGGAACTGCGGCGACTTCAAGTGTTCTAGCTTCCTTTTTGATCTTTTGCCTCTTTGCTCTCTGATCATTCTCATAAAAATGCTACTTTATTGCTACGTGGCGTCATGTGTCAAATGGTAGAGAACGGTTAACATCACAGCTGAATCTGCTAACTGTTTCGATCTGCTTCTTTACCTCGACGTAAGATATTTTGTCTTCTTTATCGCTCGTTTTGGACGTTGTTATTTGCAAGTTTGTTGGGCAGACTATGCGTGTCATCTTCTTGTTCTTTTGATATTTGGCAGCCATCATTAATGTACGAGGAGCTGGAAGCAAGCTTGTCCGTAGGTGGAGGACAGGAAGACTGAAAGATGCCTCCTTCGCCCTCGCCGAGGCGCTCTCTTGCGAGAGAGCCCAGGGTGGAAGATTCCCACAAGAGGGGCCACAGTTTTGAGGGTAGAATTCCTCTCAAGGTCAAGGACGATGATCTAGCTTTGTTCAGTGAGATGCAGAACCATGAGAGGGACAACTTTTTGCTACATGCCTCTGATGATTTTGATGAATCTATATGTAATAAATATCTTCTCTCCTTCCTTGAAATTTTCCCCCTTTTTTGTTGCTTTTGCATTCTTGTTAATACTCATAGTACCGATCTATCAGCCGTTTGTTTCTTTTCCACGCATCAGCACAATTGAGATGTTTTTCGGATTTCAAGATTGGGGTCACTGTACTGGCCGGATGAGAGTGCAAAGATCTCCTCAATGCAGATGGTGAGAAAAATGATTATGACTGGTAAGTTCCTAAGAGCCTTTGCATTTTACCTTTTTGTTTGTGCCACTATAAGGCATATATGTGAGGTGCTAATCTGCATTTTTATAACACTTTGCCACCTGCTGTTAGTGGTTTAGTCATGCAAAGTCATGACTGGTTAATTGCTTGTCACCAAGCAGGCTGTTGACTCCTGCTGATACTCCCCTGTTTCCTTCATTGGATGACGATGAGCCTCAGCCTGCTAATGTGTATAGAGGCAGGACAAGAACTCAACCCATTTCAATTTCAAGAACATCCATGGTATAATCTTGTATGAGAAACTAGTAATTTTGTTACATTTTTCTTCTCTTTCACTAGCACTGTCGTTGATACTTTTTTGTGGTGATAATGTGAAAAGACTCCGAGGACAAAACGAAGCAGCGCAAGTCCATCTCCTCGATCAGGTTATAGTGTATCTTATTCAAGAATTACGCCATCTTCAGCTTATCGCCCTAGCCTGCCTCCTGTTCTTCGATCAACAACACCCTCACGAAGATCTTCCGCTCCTCTAATGAAGCCTTCATCACTTGCTCAAAGGTCCTTGACTCCCATATTATGGAGGATGAGCACCAGTTCCAGTGGGCAGGCATTCACTGGTAGAAGGGGAACATCCCCTGTAGACACAAATCGTGGCAGTTCTGCCTCACCAAAATTACATGGATGGCAATCAAATCTGCCGGTTTCTCCACAGATGTACCACCAAACCTGCAAACTTTTCTGACGGATCGGTTGGCATCACGTGTGCAGGGTTTGTCTCCAGCATCTGTAAATGGAAGAGGTTTTGGGCCAAAAATTGGAAGACAGTCAATATCACCGTCTTCGAGGAGTGTCAGGTTACCGCATAATAGTGAAGGAGACTGTTTTAGCTCTATTAGTAAACCCCCTGCAGCATCTTCCTTCGAAGATGATATTGAATCACATGCATCTGTAGGAGTTTCTGCCACTGCTGCTACAGGAAAATGTAGAGATTTTGCAAACACTAATGCTATGCGATTCTCCAAGAAAATTTCCCGAGTCACATCTGCAAGTTCTGCACCTAAAAGATCTATTTATTCTGCTCTTAGAAAGATGGTAATTTGCCCTCAGTTTCTTTTTTCTGCTGTTCAGATAATCTTTATTATGTATGTTTTGCAGTTATTGTCCTGCCCCTCTGCATTATTTGCATGTATAATCCTTATGTATTTACTTTCTGTTTGGAGGATTCCTGTTGCCCTTGGAATGTACCATTCTTCTAAACTTTACTGTGTCAGATTGTTGTTATTGAAGACTTTTGCTTCGTTCATGGTTATCCTGCTGCTGATGAAGTACAAGTATCCTGTTGAGGACTTGCTATATTCTTATCTTTCTGTTGAGAAAATAAGCCTTTTTTTTTTGCAAACCTGTCTGGCATTCCTACAACAGGACGCTTGTGGTGGTTTGCATTGGCAAAGGTACTAGAATAGATGCTTTGAGTAGTAGGTCATGATAATTGATAACCACTGGTCCTTTATAATTACAAGAAAGGTGGCTTTACTTGATGTGTGCTTTCCACTATATTAATTGCCTGTTCTGTTAGTCTTTTAGCACTGGCATATGCAGTCTATTCATGGTATTAGCTGCGAGCTATCGAAAATAGTTCTAGTTTCTCAAAATACTTCTGAAAATATTGTTTTCAATATGCTGGCTCTTTGTTTAGGTTTTTGATACACATTTTCCTTTGTAGGGCATCCTCTGATACCGAACATTTTTTTCACAGATTGACCTTTGGCTGTTAAAATCCTAGCTCTTCATTGTTTAACCCTTCAACAAAAATTTGTTTTCGTTGATTGTTGTAGTTAGCCATACTAGATTGATCAAAAGATAGTATAAGCGAAGTGCTCTAACAACAAATTGCATGCTGATACATGCATTCCAGATCTTCAAATTTGTTCATGTCAACTTTTTCTTTTTTCCTGGTATAGGGAGAAGGGGCAGATGGAGAGTAGCTCCTAATCTTTAGCAGAATTTGGATAACATCATAAAGAGGGAGATGTCATGACTTTTGTGATCAAATCCTAAATATCATGGGTTCTATCTTTGAATAAAATTTTTGGCAAATTATAAAAAGGTGCATTTTTAATATAATTTTTCGCAAATTATTATCTAATCAAAATTTTCTAGATGTAATTTCTTTTTAGCAAATTATTCTAATGGTCTTCTGGTCTCATAAATGTTACAAGACCATGCTATAAATGTAATGCTTGTCAAGCTATTGCAAATATGGTAACCCTTGGATGGAATGCTGTTACCATCGTGCATATATAAATGTGAAAGCAACAAGCGTTGTGCGAATGCATTATTATCTGCAGGATCACCGGAAAACTCCTCAGAGCACGTTCAGGCCATTGTTATCAAGTGTCCCTGCCTCTACATTTTATGTTGGAAATACAAATAGTGTCCTTCGACCTATGTTCTCTAGGAATTCTTCACTTACAACTAGCAGCAATGCAAGCTCCGAGCATGGTACCAGTGTTGCTCCTGATTTGGAGGATGACGACCATGATCAGAGATTCAGAGTGATCTGGCTGGTGAATGGGAGAAAAAGAAATCTGAATTCCAGGAGGAAGTGTTTTGTTTTGATAAGTTGGATGGGATATGTGAAGATACTGGTCATGACACTTGTTCTACTAATCTTCTAAGTGGTGGTGAGATCTTTGATGGGAGTACGGTCAATGAAGTTGACTCCAAGCCCAAGTTGGAGTGTTCTACAGTCGATGATGGTGATGCAGTAAATACGGCAGTTGCTTGTCAAGGTCTTTTGTATGCTGCCAAATTTGCCGAGATTGATTCTGCTAAAAAAATGAATATTTGCTCAAAGTGTGGAAAAAAAAATCATGGCCACTGATAAGGATGTGGATGTGGATATTTGTCAAGAATGTTCAGCAACATATAGATTAATTGGTTCAGAAGAACCTGGGACTCTTCAAGTTGCAATTCTGGATGATGAATATGGCACACTGGACCATAAGGTGCTAACTCAAATGGGAATCCCTGTAGTGTCTGATAGTACAAGTGAACTCAGCCCTAGCCAACATAAACAAAGCAGTGAACAAGTAGTAACTGATTTTTCTTCAGACAGTGGATTATTTCCATCGGCAAGTGATAAAAAATAGCAAAACCTTTCTGAACTTGAAGTATGCAAACCAGATGAGTTAAGTGTTTCTGAATCTAGTAGTAAATATGAATCTCAAAAAATCATTTCTGAACAGGAAGTACTTGTATCAAGCGAAGTAAATGCTCTAGGATCTAGTGGTGAGTGTGAACCAGTAAAATTACAGCCAACTCTCAGTCCAAGTGACATGTTCAACAATTCTGAGGGCGCAGAATTGGAGGCACCAATTGCTATCGCAGACATCTTTCATTGAAGATAATTGTGTGCTGAGTGATACTGGCTGTCAAGATGATGTTAATGGTGTCGCAACACATAGCTCATCTATTGTGATCTCAGACCAGCAAATTGATACACTCACATTCCAGAAATGCTCAAATTGATCATGCACCTGTTCAAACACAAGACTCTGGAGGATTTTCAAGAATCTTGCCTTTCCATATCACATAAGGATGTCTTGCTTTCTGAATTAGAATCAAAGACTGACAAGGATCCTTCTAGCAGTATGTAGCTTAACTTGTTATGTTACATTTTATGATTAACTATTCTTATCAAGTTGCATGCAGCTTTTTGTACAAGTTCAATTTTTTCTATCTTATGCTGGAATATGGGATAATATTTAATTTCACTAAGCTGCAAACTTGATTTGACTGTTATCTGATGTTTACTCCATGATTAATTATTGTATTCGCCTGTTAAAGAGGTTTCTTGTCAGATTGCATATACTGTGGATGTCGATGTTTTTGTTTCCCCATATTCTCTCTAGATAATTCCTTCAGCTCTGTTGATCTTAGACAATTGATTCTCTTTGCAGAAGCATTGCTTGTATTGTTTATATACTTTGCTCATTTCTTATGTAGCTGTAACTTAATATTACAAGGTCACTGTGGTAGTAAGTCATGCAAGCCAGTTTATAATTGCAACATGCAAAATATAGTCGTGGATTGTCTGTCCAAACTGAAAACCAACCGAAGCATACAAAGTCTAAGCCAAATAAAAAGCCCGTTTCTCTTTCTGAGCACCTAAATTTTATGATGTCAGAACACCTGATTGAGTTATTGGTGCTACTTGATTGAGATGATGAATTGATGGGTGAGATGGCCAAGGATTATTGTCAAATGTAAGTGGCATTATATTCATATTCAAGGTATTAGGCTCTTGGACATTTATTAGGTCTTAAATATATGGTAAGTACTGAATCAGGTGTGTGACTAGTTGGAGCTATGGAAAAAGCTACTTAGGTGAAGTCACCTGGACTGGATAATCTGATAATAATGATCTGGTGAGGAGGTAGCATGGTGGAGTAAACTTATTTTTATCAATAAAAACTTTATTGTCACAAAACGTTAAGTCAATAGTACATGAAAGATGATGTTATCATCTACTAGGTGCAGATATGATGAAAAATAGACCGGTGAATGAACACATAATGCAGGGATTATAAAAATATGATTATAAGTGGAGTGACATACTTTATAAGTGGATTAATATCACCACAAGGATCATCCTGATTCATACGAGGATCAGTATGTATGAGGCCAACAACTTCTTTAAATGACTTGATCCAATCTAGAATTTTCACAATTTCTTTTTTATTTCCAAAAGCAAATAAAACTAGATTACTAGCTAAACCGAATACAACCATCCTCTCTCCTATCAGAGCAGAACAAAACCATCACACTGACTAACCCTTGCAAAATTCTCCAGCCAGTGCGCAGCACAAGTCCCTCCTTACAGATACAAGTCACTATACACTCGACAAAAGCCACCAATAAGCCATAAATATCAGAAACTACAATGGCAATTGGCCAAGGAGCTTCAATATTGCAGTTCAAAATGTGCAGACATGCATCTGCATCATCTCCACATAAATACCCCCCTCCCCCCATTGCTTTGCTGTGATAAGGTCTTCCCGAACTGCGACAGATTCATTGTAAATGCTGGATCTATCCATGGTGTGTTTACAACCTGCAAAATCCACATCCCCATTATCATTTCCCCAAAATGTAGCCTAAACCCCCAACCTGCATACTACACTACCTGTCCCATCAGTGTTTAATTTGTTCCAAAATAGCTCCAGTTGTCTCTATTGCACCACAGGAATTTTGCCCATGTTGTCCCTTAGATACAGGAGGTTCCTGATGATCTAATGCAAGACTAACATCTTTCAACAGAATCACATAAAGGTCCAGTCTTCCACCATTAAATTTGGCATCGTTTCTGGATTTCCACAGCGGCCAAAGAAGATGGGCAAGCGGCTCTTGAAAACATACTGGTATGGTTGTCCAGCACATCAACTTCCCTGAGCCAAAGTCCATCCTTGATATTGTTTCTTTTCTTCACTTTTGTGAAAGTGTCATCAATCCTTATTTGTTTTACACACTGAGGAGGAGACTACCAAGGGATCAAGATTGACCATGTCAGGAGCCGCTGCATTTAGCCACTTTTACCTTGCTCATGAGTGCCATTGGACTGTCTCACTCCAGAACTCTCCTACCCACATTCCAAGCACCACTGCTACTCATTAAAGGGTAGGACTGACTGACTGAGATGGTCCAATGCTGCTACCACTGTCACTGCCATTTGTTATGCTTATATAGGGATAAACAATTAAACCCATTTTAGTTGTCTCATAGCATCCTTTTGCATATACTGGTGCTCCAGTGATATAAATACCAGCTGCTACCTTAATATCCTTATTAATATCATCCACTTGACCTTCATACTCATCGTAGATGGGCGAATCAGATGCTCGTTTCTCGAGGTCTTCCCCTTGGGCTTTCTGCTGCAGTATTATGGCTTTCTGGACAATCAATTCTACTCTGAAAGTTTACCTGACTCTATGAATTTAGCTGTTGGAAACCACTGCTTTAGTTAGGTTATTCTTCCATATTAACCAATATAGTCATAATTGACGCATTGCCAATGATAGTTGTGGGTCAAGTGACAAACATACTACCATATTGGACTGATTCTTCAGTATCATTTTGCAATAAATAATTACTAACTGATCATAGAATTTATACTTGATTTTGATAATACGATTAATATCTAGATTAGACCTATGCAGGTCTAGGTCGAATCATTGTGGATCCAAGACAGATCTTCATAAGATCTGAGCAGATTTAGGCCAGATTTTCTCATGGATCGAGCCTATATATACACAGATCTAGGTCAGATCCATAGATTTACAGAAATGTAGGTTGCATCTCTGTGAATGTAAGTAGATGTTAACTACACTTATGCAGATTGAGGCTGAATCCTCATATATTTTGGTGGGAATT
This sequence comes from Musa beccarii, assembly GCA_024322285.1. Classification (NCBI taxonomy): domain Eukaryota; kingdom Viridiplantae; phylum Streptophyta; class Magnoliopsida; order Zingiberales; family Musaceae; genus Musa; species Musa beccarii. Next base: position 69,160,450 of record CM044394.1, on the reverse strand, counting down.
CGAGGCCTAGATCTTTATAAATCTTGATCAGTTTGGTTCTACTAGGCCTCTGGTTAGAGTGGATCTTGGCCAAATCCACGTGAATCTTCATTGGATCCAATTGGATTGGGCTTAAAATGAAGTAGAATTATGCTAGATTTGCATAGATCTGGTTTCATTTCAACAGGAAGTTGAGAGAGGAAGATGCAGATCTAAGTGCTAGATGCGGTACATGTCACTTGCTAATAAGCACTGGTAGCTACTATGTATCTAGAAAACATAGCATGTATTGGTTCATAAGGTTCTTAAACATTCTTCCAACATTTTACGACTTTAGCATGATCAAGAACTTAGCATCCAATATTTGGAAACTTTACCAAGAAGATATGTATCAACATTTGATGTTTGGCTATCTTTAATGTTCTTTGCTATGTATGCTTAGTCTAGTATCGAAAATGAATGTGTAAGATTGTCATTTGTCTTATGTTGCTGACACTAGACTCTGACAGAAGAACCAATCATGATGATAGAAGCTCCAAAGGAACACATACAACTAAGTTTTACACTGGAAGAAGCAGCACATAGTATACTATTCTGCAGTTATATTGTCCATGATATGGCCTACAAAGCTGCAACAATTGGGATGGAAAAGGAGTTGGCTACATATGAGTCTTCTCATCGAACAGTTACATATCTTGGAAGTTCTGTTTCCAATCAGAAGAATTTGCAATAAACATCCAACAAACGTATTCAGATTTCACAAAAGGTCAAACTAAAGAACTGGAAATTGCTGGCAGGATGCCATCCGTGGAGCTCGGGAACAATGTCAAGAACTCAGAGTTTGCATGCTGCAATACTGAAGTTCCACACATGATTGACAGCACGAAGCCCCCCGAAGTTGGAGTCCAAGTGCAACTGCACAGTGATGTAGGAGTTTCTAATGCCTTGGATCGGTAATCTACTTGTTCGATTCTTGATATTCTTTATCTAGAAGAGGGGTTTTTATATGCTGGGAGTGACAGCACATGTGCTCCCAGTCTTCCTTTATTCTTGAGATGTGATGCGATGTTGTAAAGACAATGCCCTCGGCATCAACGGGAGAGGAATCAGAGGTTCGTGGCATGCTTCCACCTTTCTCCTGCCAGTCTGGTTGTATGCTGCTGCTGTTTTCCTGTGTTCTTCAGGAGGATGTGACATTTTTTGTAAATTTTGTCCTCAGTGTGCTTCTTTATGGCTTTGAATCAATCAAAAGAGATGAGTTCATATGGCTGTAGCGGCTAGCGAAGTTAGATGTAATCTTTGTTCTTTGGGGTGCATAGTGATACATTTTAATTTTATTATTGAGCGGATGACTTCCTAATCTCTTAAACAGGGATAAAACGAGATATAAGAATTTCCTGGTTGATGATTGAAGTTTGTCTCAATTGGATGGTGTCAATGGCAAAGTGTCGAACACCGCATCTCCACATGGTCGAGCCACCTAGCTGATGCATGGAGGTTATTTCAATGACCCATCACGATCGTAGCTTCACATGATCGTATCATGCAAGTGTTTAACGAGCACGGACAATCTTTCTGGATTGCAACAACACAAGCATAATGATAGAACCCCAGAGGAATTCTATAGAGATTGATCTTTGAGGGGGATCAACCCTTGGAACGCTATAGGGGTTCCACCCTCCAAGTAGCCTGGTGGCTGCAATTGTAGATCGATCTTTCTTATCCCAAAGAGGTGGAGGCTACAGGCTTATATAGAGCTCCAAACCCTAACCCTAGGTGTTGCTTCCTATATTTGCCCTCAACCTTAGCTATATGAGCGACTGCTAAGAAGCCAAAGACCCTAACTCTTCTTTATAGGATGTATATGCTAGTGATTTATTATTCCTGGGTTTTTATTAGAACTACCCTATCAAGCCCGCCTGGTAACTGCCGCTCCTCATATGAGACCATATGGCATAAAGTGCCCAAACATAAACCCTAGCCTGTATAAAGAGCGCCAGCTGATTTGGTTTATTAAATTCTCACAAGAATTGAAATGTAGGATGAGCGAGTAGACCTAACATTCTCACAGGGTTTTCAAGCCCGCTATTCAAATCACTCTTGAGTAAGGACCTTCCATGCTAGGGGTCCTCTTCAATTCTCATCCTGAACTATCTCTTTTCGCCCCTGTTGAAAAACCCAAAACCGACACCACCCTCTATCTCCTATCTCGCTCCCCCTCATATTGATCTCGGTAAGTTAAATTAGAGACCAGTGGTACTGATCGTATATCGGCCGTCCGCTTAGTTTCCATTGATTCACCAAGCTATGGACGGTCATTTAGGTAAACCTTATCCGACGTCAATTTGGTCACGAAAGTTTTCTTTTTGACACTTCGTATGTCTGACGCGCAATGCGTTGGGACACGTCGTCTGTCAGTGGATCGGGTCTGGGTTGGCGGCGGCAACTGTCGACCGACCTGTATGGCTGAACCGGGTAATATTAAGTATAAACAGATCATCGAACAATAGAATATTGGTGCGAATTCTCTGAAAAAATGGCTCAATGTGACATTTTGCATTGAATTTGATCATAATTTGTAGTGTTTTAATAAATTTATGAGGATACGCTTTATGATATAGAAGTCACCCAAAAATGATATATTATTTTATATTATGTTTTAATTTTTTTTATAGTGATGTGATGATTTAGGACCCATAAAAGTTGTGGAGATTCTTCTGAAGTTAGGCTTATATATATATATATATATATATATATATATATAATTTATATATATATAGTGAGGAGCATTTTGCTAAAGTATTGATATGATAGCAAACCCGGCACATCATTTGAGAAAATCCTAAATTCTGATTTTTTTGGTAAATCCTAAAAATGTAAATTTTACTTTTCTCTCATAAAATAATTTTTTATTTTATTCCTACATAACGTCTCTTGTTTTTTAAAAGATAATATTATCATAATTCTCTATCCTTACTCTCCTTAACTGCTCACCCCAAGAAAGGGCATTCTTTCATCTGCTTCTTCTTTTTTTCGAAAATTTATAATATATAGAATTATGGAGGCCGTTGACATCCTTTTAAAAATAAATCTTGAAACATGGCACCTCTCTGTCTTGTCTTCAAGAGAAATTTGCAGCTCCAAAAGACGAACTACCACGGAGGCTGACCAATAAAATTGATGGCTCTCCTTTCGCTTTCTTTTGTGAACGTAGACAAAGGACAAGAAATTAGCTTCTCATGTTCAGGACGTGAAGAGACAGTCTGATGCAGTCCTTTTCCAGACTCCAACCCTCTCTCTCTCTCTCTCTCTCTCTCTCTTGACTTTTGTGGCTCAGGATCCTGCGTCAAACCATCTATTATATATCTCTTATCCTACAAATCCTTCTCTGTCGATAGAGTCCATAATTAATAATGCCAATTGCCATGACTTATATTATTTATTTTATTTATATCAGAATAAATTATAGAAGTTTCAACTCATTCTTTATTCTTTAATCTTCATCTTATTACGACTTTTGTTGGTGAGAATAATATTATAAAATTATATTTTTAATTTTGTTTGTGTTATTTTATGATAACACATGTAATTTTTGTTAAACGACATGAGAAGAAATAGAGTTAAATGTTTTACTTTGATAAGTATAAAGATCCAATATAATATTTGAAAATGGAAGGACCGAAATATTAAAGATAACTAACTACATGGATTAATCTATAATTAGTCTAAAAAATTAATATTTAAACAAATCTAAGTTCATCTCAAGTTCAAATCTAATTGACTATATCAATTAAAAATTAATTTACTATTATTGTCTTGGTGTCGTTAACTAGAAAGTCAATACAACATGGTTTAATCTCGAAGGCAAAGATCCATCTTGGGAGCTAACGAGATGGCTCGAGGGCGATGCAACATTCTGAGGCATTATTGGCTTACAATCGGTGACTCACGATCATCCCAAAGCGTGACTCATCTTAGAGGAAGTTTGGGATTGTCTTGAGAAGTGCCTTGTCTTTATTCGGAAGTATGATGCTTCTTAGACGTGCTTGAGCCCTGCACAAGCATCGATTGTCGGGAGATATCCCACCTCATTCCCTTCAATGCTAAAACCAGTAGAGTAGGTAGATGAGGTTTAATAGAGCTTAGAAATGTCAAGATAGAGCTTGTTTGCCTTTTGTTTGACCTCATAGCTTAGGTTTTATACATGAGCGATTAGTGGTGTGAAATTAGTGATAAATTAAGATATCCCTTGTCTTATCAGGAGATCATTGATGATGATAGCTACCGAGTGCATCGTCTGAAGGACGACATCAGGGTAAGATATTTGATATGTTTTTCTCAAGGCTCTTAACTTGTCGAGGACACACAAGGGATGACCCCCCTGCACTATTCGTTCGGAAGGTAGGGTTGGGATAGTCATACCACATGACTTTAATGTGTGCATATAGGATTTCCCTTTCCTAAGATTGAGGTGGCTTCTTCGGTTCACTTGGCATGGTGAGTTGATAGCATTGTTAATTTCAAATTCATTTCCAAGTGAATGCAATTTAAGTGACATCAATCAGCAACCGTTGCACATGAATCATACAAGTCAATATGATTTCATTATTATTCACCACATTGAAATCATTATAAGTTATTATTAATCCCAGCGATACCGTTATAGTAATTTTAATCCGTCCGGTCTAAAATATAATGGTAATAATCATAATACTGATGATGACAATAATAATAATAATAATTATTATAGCAATAACAACAATGCAGAGGAGTGAGTGAGCTGCAGCGGTCGTGAACGGAGAGCGAAAGCGTGCTTCAGAGGAAACACGGTTACGGTGCCGAGAAAGAAACAAAAAGCCAGAGAAAGAAGGATCGAAGGGGGGAGAAAAACCTAACGAGATCGGTGAGCTCGCTTCTTCCCCCCTTCATCCCCTTCGAATCCGGTCCAAATCTCTCCAATTCCCCCTCTCCTCCGGCCCCCCCGACCTTCCAATCGTGGGGAAACTGGGCCCTTCCCCTCCGCGATTGGATCCGCCGAATGCGGCTCGTTTGCGCCTCGAGTTCGCGCCCGACGGAGGCCGTGATCGGGAAGGGAGCCGGCTTTCGCGCGTGGCCTTACTGGCGGTGGAGTAATCCTAGCTGGAGGAGTGCGGAGCGGGGGAAGGATCGGAGGCAGTCGGAGTCTCGGGAGGTAAGAAAGTGGCGGTACGTGGAGCTTTTCGTGAGGGGGTTCTGTAGCTTGAACGAGCCTTTCTACGGGCATTCGCTTTCGTGAATTTATTGATTTTGTTGTGTCTTTGTGCTGAGTTCGAACGCTTTCTTTGGGAAACGCTTCTACTTTTACCGAGTATGTCTATTTGTAGCACAAGTTTGTATAGGCTTCGATCGGAACTGCGGCGACTTCAAGTGTTCTAGCTTCCTTTTTGATCTTTTGCCTCTTTGCTCTCTGATCATTCTCATAAAAATGCTACTTTATTGCTACGTGGCGTCATGTGTCAAATGGTAGAGAACGGTTAACATCACAGCTGAATCTGCTAACTGTTTCGATCTGCTTCTTTACCTCGACGAAAGATATTTTGTCTTCTTTATCGCTCGTTTTGGACGTTGTTATTTGCAAGTTTGTCGGGCAGACTATGCGTGTCATCTTCTTGTTCTTTTGATATTTGGCAGCCATCATTAATGTACGAGGAGCTGGAAGCAAGCTTGTCCGTAGGTGGAGGACAGGAAGACTGAAAGATGCCTCCTTCGCCCTCGCCGAGGCGCTCTCTTGCGAGAGAGCCCAGGGTGGAAGATTCCCACAAGAGGGGCCACAGTTTTGAGGGTAGAATTCCTCTCAAGGTCAAGGACGATGATCTAGCTTTGTTCAGTGAGATGCAGAACCATGAGAGGGACAACTTTTTGCTACATGCCTCTGATGATTTTGATGAATCTATATGTAATAAATATCTTCTCTCCATCCTTGACTTTTTCCCCCTTTTTTGTTGCTTTTGCATTCTTGTTAATACTCATAGTACCGATCTATCAGCCGTTTCTTTTCCACGCATCAGCACAATTGAGATGTTTTTCGGATTTCAAGATTGGGGTCACTGTACTGGCCGGATGAGAGTGCAAAGATCTCCTCAATGCAGATGGTGAGAAAAATGATTATGACTGGTGAGTTCCTAAGAGCCTTTGCATTTTACCTTTTTGTTTGTGCCACTATAAGGCATATATGTGAGGTGCTAATCTGCATTTTTATAACACTTTACCACCTGCTGTTAGTAGTTTAGTCATGCAAAGTCATGACTGGTTAATTGCTTGTCACCAAGCAGGCTGTTGACTCCTCCTGATACTCCCCTGTTTCCTTCATTGGATGACGATGAGCCTCAACCTGCTAATGTGTATAGAGGCAGGACAAGAACTCAACCTATTTCAATTTTGAGAACATCCATGGTATAATCTTGTATGAGAAACTAGTAATTTTGTTACATTTTTCTTCTCTTTCACTAGCACTGTCTTTGATACTTTTTTGTGGTGAATGGTGATAATGTGAAAAGACTGCGAGGACAAAACGAAGCAGCGCAAGTCCATCTCCTCGATCAGGTTATAGTGTATCTTATTCAAGAATTATGCCATCTTCAGCTTATCGTTCTAGCCTGCCTCCTGTTCTTCGATCAACAACACCCTCACGAAGATCTTCCGCTCCTCGAACGAAGCCTTCATCACTTGCTCAAAGGTCCTTGACTCCCATATTATGGAGGATGAGCACCAGTTCCAGTGGGCAGGCATTCACTGGTAGAAGGGGAACATCCCCTGTAAAGACAAATCATGGTAGTTCTGCCTCACCAAAATTACATGGATGGCAATCAAATCTACCGGTTTCTCCACAGATGTACCACCAAACCTTCAAACTTCTCTAACGGATCGGTTGGCATCACGTGTGCAGGGTTTGTCTCCAGCATCTGTAAATGAAACAGGTTTTGGGCCAAAAATTGGACGACAATCAATATCACCGTCTTCGAGGAGTGTCAGGTTACCGCATAATAGTGAAGGAGACTGTTTTAGCTCTATTAGTAAACCCTCTGCAGCATCTTCCATCGAGATGATATTGAATCACATGCATCTGTAGGAGTTTCTACCACTGCTGCTACAAGAAAATATAGAGATTTTGCAAACACTAGTGCTATGCGATTCTCCAAGAAAATTTCCCGAGTCACATCTGCAAGTTCTGCACCTAAAAGATCTATTTATTCTGCTCTTAGAGAGATGGTAATTTGCCATCAATTTCTTTTTTCTGCTGTTCAGATAATCTTTATTATGTATGTTTTGCAGTTATTGTCCTGCCCCTCTGCATTATTTGCATGTATAATCCTTATGTATTTACTTTCTGTTTGGAGGATTTCTGTTGCCCTTGGAATGTTCCATTCTTCTAAACTTTGCTGTGTCAGATTGTTGTTATTGAAGACTTTTGCTTCGTTCATGGTTATCCTGCTGCTGATGAAGTAAAAGTATCCTGTTGAGGACTTGCTATATTCTTATCTTTCTGTTGAGAAAATAAGCCTTTTTTTTGCAAACCTGTCTGGCATTCCTACAACAGGACGCTTGTGGTGGTTTGCATTGGCAAAGGTACTAGAAGAGATGCTCTGAGTAGTAGGTCATGATAATTGATAACCACTGGTGCTTTATAATTACAAGAAAGGTGGCTTTACTTGATGTGTGCTTTCCACTATACTTAATTGCCTGTTCTGTTAGTCTTTTAGCACTGGCATATGCAGTCTATTCATGGTATTAGCTGCGAGCTATCGAAAATAGTTCTAGTTTCTCAAAATACTTCTGAAAAGATTGTTTTCAATATGCTGGCTCTTTGTTTAGGTTTTTGATACACATTTTCCTTTGTAGGGCATCCTCTGATTCCAAACATTTTTTTCACAGATTGAACTTTGGCTGTTAAAATCCTAGCTCTTCATTGTTTAACCCTTCAACAAAAATTTGTTTTCGTTGATTGTTGTAGTTAGCCATACTAGATTGATCAAAAGATAGTATAAGTGAAGTGCTCTAACAACAAACTGCATGCTGATACATGCATTCCAGATCTTCAAATTTGTTCATGTCAACTTTTTCTTTTTTCCTGGTATAGGGAGAAGGGGCAGATGGAGAGTAGCTCCTAATCTTTAGCAGAATTTGGATAACATCATAAAGAGGGAGATGTCATGACTTTTGTGATCAAATCCTAAATCTCATGGGTTCTATCTTTGAATAAAATTTTTGGCAAATTATAAAAAGGTGCATTTTTAATATAATTTTTCGCAAATTATTATCTAATCAAAATTTTCTAGATGTAATTTCTTTTTAGCAAATTATTCTAATGGTCTTCTGGTCTCATAAATTGTTACAAGACCATGCTATAAATGTAATGCTTGTCAAGCTATTTCAAATATGGTAACCCTTGGATGGAATGCTGTTACCATCGTGCATATATAAATGTGAAAGCAACAAGCGTTGTGCTAATGCATTATTATTTGCAGGATCACCGGAAAACTCCTCAGAGCATGTTCAGGCCATTCTTATCAAGTGTCCCTGCCTCTACATTTTATGTTGGAAATACAAATAGTGTCCTTCGACCTATGTTCTCTAGGAATTCTTCACTTACAACTAGCAGCAATGCAAGCTCCGAGCATGGTGCCAGTGTTGCTCCTGATTTGGAGGATGATGACCATGATCAGAGATTCAGAGTGATCTGGCTGGTGAATGGGAGAAAAAGAAATCTGAATTCCGGGAGGAAGTGTTTTGTTTTGATAAGTTGGATGGGATATGTGAAGATACTGGTCATGACACTTGTTCTGCTAATCTTCTAAGTGGTGGTGAGATCTTTGATGGGAGTACGGTCAATGAAGTTGACTCCAAGCCCAAGTTGGAGTGTTCTACAGTCGATGATGGTGATGCAGTAAATATGGCAGTTGCTTGTCAAGGTCTTTTGTATGCTGCCAAATTTGCCGAGATTGATTCTGCTAAAAAAAATGAGTATTTGCTCAAAGTGTGGAAAAAAAATCATGGCCACTGATAAGAATGTGGATGTGGATATTTGTCAAGAATGTTCAGCAACATATAGATTAATTGGTTCAGAAGAACCTGGGACTCTTCAAGTTGCAATTCTGGATGATGAATATGGCACACTGGACCATAAGGTGCTAACTCAAATGGGAATCCCTGTAGTGTCTGATAGTACAAGTGAACTCAGCCCTAGCCAACATAAACAAAGCAGTGAACAAGTAGTAACTGATTTTTCTTCAGACAGTGGATTATTTCCATCGGCGAGCGATAAAAAGAGCAAAACCTTTCTGAACTTGAAGTATGCAAACCAGATGAGTTAAGTGTTTCTGAATCTAGTAGTAAATATGAATCTCAAAAAATCATTTCTGAACAGGAAGTACTTGTATCAAGCGAAGTAAATGCTCTAGGATCTAGTGGTGAGTGTGAACCAGTAAAATTACAGCCAACTCTCAGTCCAAGTGACATGTTCAACAATTCTGAGGGCGCAGAATTGGAGGCACCAATTGCTATCCCAGACTCATCTTTCATTGAAGATAATTGTGTGCTGAGTGATACTGGCTGTCAAGATGATGTTAATGGTGTCGCAACACATAGCTCATCTATTGTGATCTCAGACCAGCAAATTGATACACTCACATTCCAGAATGCTCAAATTGATCATGCACCTGTTCAAACACAAGACTCTGGAGGATTTTTAAGAATCTTGCCTTTCCATATCACATAAGGATGTCTTGCTTTCCGAATTAGAATCAAAGACTGACAAGGATCCTTCTAGCAGTATGTAGCTTAACTTGTTATGTTACATTTTATGATTAACTATTCTTGTCAAGTTGCATGCAGCTTTTTGTACAAGTTCAATTTTTTCTATCTTATGCTGGAATGTGGGATAATATTTAATTTCACTAAGCTGCAAACTTGATTTGACTGTTATCTGATGTTTACTCCATGATTAATTATTGTATTCGCCTGTTAAAGAGGTTTCTTGTCAGATTGCATATACTGTGGATGGCGATGTTTTTGTTTCCCCATATTCTCTCTAGATAATTCCTTCAGCTCTGTTGATCTTAGACAATTGATTCTCTTTGCAGAAGCGTTGCTTGTATTGTTTATATACTTTGCTCATTTCTTATGTAGCTGTAACTTAATATTACAAGGTCACTGTGGTAGTAAGTCATGCAAGCCAGTTTATAATTGCAACATGCAAAATATAGTCGTGGATTGTCTGTCCAAACTGAAAACCAACCGAAGCATACAGAGTCTAAGCCAAATAAAAAGCCCGATTCTCTTTCTGAGCACCTAAATTTTATGATGTCAGAACACCTGATTGAGTTATTGGTGCTACTTGATTGAGATGATGAATTGATGGGTGAGATGGTCAAGGATTATTGTCAAATGTAAGTGGCATTATATTCATATTCAAGGTATTAGGCTCTTGGACATTTATTAGGTCTTAAATATATGGTAAGTACTGAATCAGGTGTGTGACTAGTTGGAGCTATGGAAAAAGCTACTTAGGTGAAGTCACCTGGACTGGATAATCTGATAATAATGATCTGGTGAGGAGGTAGCATGGTGGAGTAAACTTATTTTTATCAATAAAAACTTTATTGTCACAAAATGTTAAGTCAATAGTAGATGAAAGATGATGTTATCATCTACTAGGTGCAGATATGATGAAAAATAGACCGGTGAATGAACACATAATGCAGGGATTATAAAAATATGATTATAAGTGGAGTGACATACTTTATAAGTGGATTAATATCACCACAAGGATCATCCTGATTCATACGAGGATCAGTATGTATAAGGCCAACAACTTCTTTAAATGACTTGATCCAATCTAGAATTTTCACAATTTCTTTTTTATTTCCAAAAGCAAATAAAACTAGATTACTAGCTAAACCGAATACAACCATCCTCTCTCCTATCAGAGCAGAACAAAACCATCACACTGACTAACCCTTGCAAAATTCTCCAGCCAGTGCGCAGCACAAGTCCCTCCTTACAGATACAAGTCACTATACACTCGACAAAAGCCACCAATAAGCCATAAATATCAGAAACTACAATGGCAATTGGCCAAGGAGCTTCAATATTGCAGTTCAAAATGTGCAGACATGCATCCGCATCATCTCCACATAAATACCCCCCTCCTCCCATTGCTTTGCTGTGATAAGGTCTTCCCGAACTGCGACAGATTCATTGTAAATGCTGGATCTATCCATGGTGTGTTTACAACCTGCAAAATCCACATCCCCAGTATCATTTCCCCAAAATGTAGCCTAAACCCCCAACCTGCATACTACACTACCTGTCCCATCAGTGTTTAATTTGTTCCAAAATAGCTCCAGTTGTCTCTATTGCACCACAGGAATTTTGCCCATGTTGTCCCTTAGATACAGGAGGTTCCTGATGATCTAATGCAAGACTAACATCTTTCAACAGAATCACATAAAGGTCCAGTCTTCCACCATTAAATTTGGCATCGTTTCTGGATTTCCACAGCGCCAAAGAAGATGGGCAAGCGCTCTTGAAAACATACTGGTATGGTTGTCCAGCACATCAACTTCCTGAGCCAAAGTCCATCCTTGATATTGTTTCTTTTCTTCACTTTTGTGAAAGTGTCATCAATCCTTATTTGTTTTACACACTGAGGAGGAGACTACCAAGGGATCAAGATTGACCATGTCAGGAGCCGCTGCATTTAGCCACTTTTACCTTGCTCATGAGTGCCATTGGACTGTCTCACTCCAGAACTCTCCTACCCACATTCCAAGCACCACTGCTACTCATTAAAGGGTAGGACTGACTGACTGAGATGGTCCAATGCTGCTACCACTGTCACTGCCATTTGTTATGCTTATATAGGGATAAACAATTAAACCCATTTTAGTTGTCTCATAGCATCCTTTTGCATATACTGGTGCTCCAGCGATATAAATACCAGCTGCTACCTTAATATCCTTATTAATATCATCCACTTGACCTTCATACTCATCATAGATGGGCGAATCAGATGCTCGTTTCTCGAGGTCTTCCCCTTGGGCTTTCTGCTGCAGTATTATGGCTTTCTGGACAATCAATTCTACTCTGAAAGTTTACCTGACTCTATGAATTTAGCTGTTGGAAACCACTGCTTTAGTTAGGTAATTCTTCCATATTAACCAATATAGTCATAATTGACGCATTGCCAATGATAGTTGTGGGTCAAGTGACAAACATACTACCATATTGGACTGATTCTTCAGTATCGTTTTGCAATAAATAATTACTAACTGATCATAGAATTTATACTTGATTTTGAAAATACGATTAATATCTAGATTAGACCTATGCAGGTCTAGGTCGAATCATTGTGGATCCAAGACAGATCTTCATAAGATCTGAGCAGATTTAGGCCAGATTTTCACATGGATCGAGCCTATATATACACAGATCTAGGTCAGATCCATAGATTTACAGAAATGTAGGTTGAATCTCTGTGAATGTAAGTAGATGTTATCTACACTTATGCAGATTGAGGCTGAATCCTCATATATTTTGGTGGGAATTCGAGGCCTAGATCTTTATAAATCTTGATCAGTTTGGTTCTACTAGGCCTCTGGTTAGAGTGGATCTTGGCCAAATCCACGTGAATCTTCATTGGATCCAATTGGATTGGGCTTAAAATGAAGTAGAATTATGCTAGATTTGCATAGATCTGGTTTCATTTCAACAGGAAGTTGAGAGAGGAAGATGCAGATCTAAGTGCTAGATGCGCTACATGTCACTTGCTAATAAGCACTGGTAGCTACTATGTATCTAGAAAACAATAGCATGTATTGGTTCATTAGGTTCTTAAACATTCTTCCAACAATTTACGACTTTAGCATGATCAAGAACTTAGCATCCAATATTTGGAAACTTTACCAAGAAGATATGTATCAACATTTGATGGTTGGCTATCTTTAATGTTCTTTGCTATGTATGCTTAGTCTAGTATCGAAAATGAATGTGTAAGATCGTCATTTGTCTTATGTTGCTGACACTAGACTCTGACAGAAGAACCAATCATGATGATAGAAGCTCCAAAGGAACACATACAACGAAGTATTACACTGGAAGAAGCAGCACATAGTATACTATTCTGCAGTTATATTGTCCATGATATGGCCTACAACGTAAGAAGTTAATGGTCGTACTTAAACCCTGGCCTCTTTCTTTATAGGATAGGGCTGCAACAATTGGGATGGAAAAGGAGTTGGCTACATATGAGTCTTCTCATCGAACAGTTACATATCTTGGAAGTTCTGTTTCCAATCAGAAGAATTTGCAATAAACATCCAACAAACGTATTCAGATTTCACAAAAGGTCAAACTAAAGAAGCTGGAAATTGCTGGCAGGATGCCATCCGTGGAGCTCGGGAACAATGTCAAGAACTCAGAGTTTGCATGCTGCAATACTGAAGTTCCACACATGATTGACAGCACGAAGCCCCGGTTGGAGTCCAAGTGCAACTGCACAGTGATGTAGGAGTTTCTAATGCCTTGGATCGGTAATCTACTCGTTCGATTCTTGATATTCTTTATCTAGAAGAGGGTTTTTATATGCTGGGAGTGACAGCACATGTGCTCCCAGTCTTCCTTCTCCATTCGTTGGGTCAAAGGCAGTGATTCTGTTCCTCCACTTCCTCGCGTAGGATGACACATTTACACTATTCTTGAGATGCGATGCGATGTTGTAAAGACAATGCCCTCGGCATCAATGGGAGAGGAATCAGAGGTTCGTGGCATGCTTGCACCTTTCTCCTGCCAGTCTGGTTGTATGCTGCTGCTGTTTTCCTGTGTTCTTCAGGAGGATGTGACATTTTTTGTAAATTTTGTCCTCAGTGTGCTTCTTTATGGCTTTGAATCAATCAAAAGAGATGAGTTCATATGGCTGTAACGGCTAGCGAAGTTAGATGTAATCTTTGTTCTTTGGGGTGCATAGTGATACATTTTAATTTTATTATTGAGCGGATGACTTCCTAATCTCTTAAACAGGGATAAAACGAGATATAAGAATTTCCTGGTTGATGATTGAAGTTTGTCTCAATTGGATGGTGTCATTGGCAAAGTGTCGAACACCGCATCTCCACATGGTCGAGCCACCTAGCCGATGCATGGAAGTTATTTCAATGACCCATCACGATCGTAGCTTCACATGATCGTATCATTGCAAGTGTTAGTTGTAAAACGAGCACGGAGAATCTTTCTGGATTGTAACAACACAAGCATAACGGGTTTAATTGGCATAACAAGCAGGTATGACGGCTCCACGTTGGCGAAAGATGATTATGGATGTTTTTTACGTTTCGTACTAACAACACGATGATCCTCTCCACTATAAAAGGGATCATTTAGGTACGCTTAACAGACACAAAAGAAATCTAAGTCGGATTAAATTATTGACTTAAACGTCGAATGAGCATTATCGTGAGTACAACTAGTTTAAATTAGAATTAGCTATCAATTGGTCAAAATCTACTTTAACGATTACAATCTTATTCATATTTCATAATTATTATGATTTTAATAGTTTTAGTGTATCTTTGTTTATTTTATATTATTTATGTAGTTTTCATAAAAGAAATATTACTATTGTTAAAGATGTTTGACCTGACTTACTTGGTAGATATTAATATAAATATGTAAATGTTAAAATTTATAAGGATAAAGATAATATTGTAAGGTTCCATTGTATACGTGTATATATATATATAATACCAAATATATTATTTTAAAGCTCAATTTCATATATTTTTTGTATTCAGTTGTATCGTTATGAGATGATGTGATAAGGTATACGGCCCGGACGATTCCAGGCGAAGTGGTAACGGCGACCCTTTCGTGCTACAAAGCCCCCATAGTTCATCATCGGTTGAGATCGTCTCAAAGAGAAGTCATGGCGACTGTGGATCCGATCGCTCTCGATCTCGTCGACTTCCTCAACGCTTCGCCCACCAACTTCCACGCCGTCGGTAATTAATCCAACAGGATCTCCCAACCCTCGCTTTGATCAACGAAGATTCACCTCTTTGGTTCTTCATCCGGCATTTACCCTCGAATCTACCTCTCTCTCACGAACGTTTCTTCGGAATGCATTTTCTTGTTTTGATCGGGGAATATTTTTTTTGTAGATGAGGCGAAGAAGCGTTTGAAGCAAGCTGGGTTCGTGCATCTGTCGGAGAGAGAGGACTGGGTGTTGGAACCGGGGGGGAAGTATTTCTTCACGAGGAACCACTCCACCATCATCGCCTTTGCCATCGGAAAGAAGTAGGGTTTGGTTAATACATTCCTTTTCGACTTCCTTGCTAGAATTGAAAATTTTTTTTGGGTACATGTTTTTGTTGCTATGAGATGTTATTGGTTGTATATTTGCATTTCGAATAATAGATATGTTGCCGGGAATGGATTTCACATCATTGGAGCACATACTGACAGCCCATGCCTCAAAGTGAAGCCTGTCTCCAAGGTAAGCGCATTCAACTCAATTTCATTGTTTATATCTGATTGTTAAAATTTTCTTCTTTTGTTTCAATCAGATTTTATACTGCTACTGGTATGTATTGGGTTTTGCATGTTTTAACTTTTTATAATTTGACTGAAAATAATTTGTTCAAATTTTTTTGTGGATCCATTTTTATTGCTTTTAACCATATAGCTAATTATACCAGAAAATGTTGATCTTTATACTTAAAAAAATGGATCCATAAGTTCATTTTATATTCAAGTGTGTTTATGCTTATAGCGATGATGGAACATTATGATTAGTTGCTAATGTGATGAGAAATAATAATAAAAATGAAAAGTGAGAGAGGGAACTAGATGTTCCTGAATGTAGTTGACCTTGTCTATCATGCCTGTTTAGGTAACAAAAGGAGGATATCTTGAAGTTGGTGTCCAGACATATGGTGGAGGACTTTGGCATACCTGGTTTGATCGTGACTTAACCCTTGCTGGAAGAGTCATAAAGAAAGAAGTGAAGGATGGTTCAGTATCCTACTCACACTGCCTTGTCAGGATTGAGGAGCACATCCTTCGGATTCCTACCCTGGCTATTCACCTAGATAAGTTAGTATCAGTAGTTAAGTAATATGGAGCATTAGATGTTAATTTTATATTTATGTCTTTCTTACTGGCCTTTGATCATAGGGTTGAATTTGACATTATGATTATTTAAAGTTTTACATAGGTTTCTGGTAGTTGACAACTTTCACCTTGTGTGAATACCTCCAAGTTCAGACTTGTATGATAATTATTTAATGACACAGTGGTTTCTTGTGTTCCTTTTCGAGCATTAGTTGTTAGATTAGAAGTTATATGACTTGTTTAGGAAATGAAATAGATCGGTCATGTTATCCATGTTGAAGTTAATAACTTAATATCTTACATTTTTGTTGTATCTTTGTGAACAGGAGTGTTACAGAAGCCTTCAAGTTCAACACACATAGCCACCTCGTACCTGTGTTAGCAACATCAGTGAAGGTGATTTAACCTGATTAAATTAACTATTTGTAGCCTTGAACTTGTTTTTGTTCATGTGCCTATCCATTTGCTATGATACTTAAATTAAACAAGTTCAAATTTAGGGCCAGCTTCTTTGTTCTCACCTATTCTTACAATTCCATTTGATCATCTGTTCCAATCTTGTTCAAATTGTCAAACATAATTTTCACATCTCTTCCGCAGATGACTCAAATTCCAACTTACCATTAGTGCGGTAATCTGTTTTTGATCTGTCATTGTAACAACATTCAAAACATTCTAATGTCTAAAGAGATAAACATTTTAGTTTCTATTGTTTGCCAATTTTCTGATATTTAATCATAAGGCATGGTTTGTCATATAGCCATTGATTAATCTTTCCACATAGGCATTATCAGTCTTCTCTGTTATGTTTGTCTTATTCATTTTGCTTCTGTCCTATGTTTATATCCTCTTTGATCTTCCCTTTTATAAATAAACAGTTGGATTAACGAGTTTTTTACCTTTTGAGCTTCTTGGCCATATCTATCGGCTACATCTTCTGTTATGTCAAATCTAATTCCCTCTTGATCCTACTTATATTAAAATGTTTACATCTAAGGGTTATGTTAAAGATTTTGATGCCTTCTAATATCTTGATCTAGAGAGTGTTGTATGATACAATCAGCACAACATTTCTATACAACATTGCCATATTTAGATGTCCATTTTATTCTTTTTTTTTGTACACATACTGACATTAAATGTTGTCTTATATTTGTAGATTGCTAATGAATATAAGAACTCATTTTGTTAACTACTGTCATCCTTTAGCCGGTGTCATCAACATAAACACTTTTATGATGGTGTCATTGTTTTATGTTTGTGATTGATCTTAGACAAACCTGTTCATGAAAAAGATGACAGTCAATATAGTCTTTATATAGTTTGATTAAATAGGCGGCTATACGTTGTTGGAGAAAGACATTCCTGATATGTATTATCTTTTCCAGTATAATTATTGTAAATATCACTTGAGATATGGCTAAACTCTTTGTCATGTGTACACTATGAATCTACCTGCTACTGTGGTTCCTGTACCTAACAAGTATCATGTCCTGTCGCAAGCCATGTTGTCGCATGCTCACAAATCCATAAGGGCATGGAGACTAGCACATCTCCACATTTGAGTGCTGGTCTCCTACCATATGTGCTTGCTTCATGCTTGCTATGAGCAATCCCTGATGCACATAGTTATCAGAAATTGGAAACAAGGGCTTATATGCAAGATTCCAAGATTTTTTTTCTTTAGCTCCAGATGATTATTGCCATTATCAATTTGAACATCAATTAGGTAAATAATTTGTCAGTTGATGCATGCTAGTCAATGAAATATACAATTGTTTATGTGAGCAACTTATGAGTCATGAGAAGGCATATCAACAACTTTCTATGAACAGTTAAAAAGTATGTGCATAGATGCATAAAAGAATACACACACATATATCTCCAATTGATTCATTTTCGAATGTTAAAGATATCAATCCCCATTAAAGCATATAGAATTGTTTTTAAATTTTAAAGTTGTGGAAAAGGTGCAACTTTTAGTAATGGTTCAAATAAATTGGTAACAGAATCAGTTAAATGAATATAACAAAGAAGGAACTTTTTCTATTGACCACATTCATGACACAACATTAATCTTGAAGAAATTTTGGCTTCAAGATGGCTTGCTTTTTTGGTTTAAAAAATTTTATGGTTGACCCTTCGTTTTCCATAGATACTCAGTGAGATTCTTTAGCATTTTAATCTGTCATTAACCTAGATAGCATGCTTATAAAATTTTTGTCTCATTTTATCTCTTGGTTTTGGTTCATTTTATACCCGTTGCTTGATTGAGTACGAAGAATATCATCTCTCTCAAAACCAAAACAGTGAATCCAGTGTTCAAGGCTCCCACCAATGGAGGGTCAATGTGCACACCCTTACTGAGGCTATTTCAAAGTGAGTAAAATTATGGTTATCCCGGTCAAAAAGGAGAACCGTTGCAGTTTTACCAAGGCTCCCACCATATCTTCCAAACAAAAATGAACCTGAGTGTAACCTTAGTTCCCATCGATTAAATTGTTTGCTTTGGTTCAAGGAATGATTGGAAATGTACTGCAATTTTATTTTCAAGATTTAAACTGCCATATCCAAGTGTCTTTTTGACTATGCTTTTATGTTTTAAAGATTTTAAATATTGTGGAAATAATATTCAAGATGTTGAGCTGTTTTGACTTCCTTGACAAGTTCTTTTCTTTTTAAATGAAATATGTGTAGGGTGAGATTCAGAAGCTTGTAGATCAAAATGGTCCCTGCAAGTCAAATGCAAAAGCAAATGTTGATAACAAAAAACATCATCCAGTGCTACTGCAGGTAAAAGAATTCTCTAACAATATATTTTTTTATAACCTATGTTGGATTGTCGGAAAAGTTCTGATGCATGCAATGGTTGAATGCTTGGTGGGAGTTGACACATTGGTTGGTGTTTGTATACAGCTTATTGCTGACCAGGCTCATTGCCATCCAGATGAAATTTGTGACTTTGAGCTGCAAGTCTGTGATACTCAACCAAGTGTCATAGGTGGTGCAATGAAGGAATTTATCTTCTCGGGAAGGATTGATAACCTTTGCATGTCATTCTGTGCACTAAAGGTGAGTTGTCTTTTCTTATCTGTTTGTCTACATGGTTTTTCATACCTTACAAAGTATAGCATGATAGCTGTTTGGATAAGTCAAATTAGTTTTTACTCTTTAAACAATTTCAGATTATGCCTAGTACGTCGATAACTTATTGATACTAGGAAACAGATCTAGAATTTTGCATCTGACTTTGCCAGATTGCTTCTCAATTGCTACCGTAACAAAACCATGTAGTCGAGGCCCTTACTGTATTTTAAGTAATAACTTAAATCATTCTGATTTTAAGTAACAATTTGAAGTTTTACCGTCTTCAAAATATCTTTAGCCTTGCATCATGCCAATTACCCTTGAAGTCAGATATTCGGCTACCTTTATGGGCTGTTGATACTTTCACAAGAATACTATATAATTCTGAAGACATTTATCTTAAAATCCATTTTGACATTGGATTTGATGTTATACAAAGTTTGAGTAGTGATTTTATTCTGTTAAAATTGCTTATGCTAGGACATTACAACATTTGTGGCTGTCGAGGAATATTTCTTCTTTATGATCTCCAAATGAGAGTTACCATATATTCATCGGATAATATGTCAATCCACCGATTAGCTAGCTAGGAATCTAGTGCTCAAGTCAATAATGGTATTGCATTTGTCACTATTTTTTTTTTTAAATTCTGAGTTTATCTTCTTGTTTCATATTTGCAAAGCAAGCAGCTTAGCCATAGTGTAACTTATGTGTCTAAGTTCAATTTCAGGCATTAATAGACTCCATCTCTGTTGGAAGTTTACTCGATGAAGAATCTGGTGTCAGGATGGTGGCA
The DNA here is from genome assembly GCA_024322285.1 of Musa beccarii. Classification (NCBI taxonomy): domain Eukaryota; kingdom Viridiplantae; phylum Streptophyta; class Magnoliopsida; order Zingiberales; family Musaceae; genus Musa; species Musa beccarii. The sequence continues at coordinate 69,140,445 of CM044394.1, read as the reverse complement.
TTGTTTGATCATGAAGAGGTTGGATCAAATTCAGCTCAGGGAGCTGGATCTCCTGCCATGTTGGATGCTCTGTCCAGGATAACAAAGTCTTTTGATTCTTCAGATCCCAGGGTACCATTACTCTTGATTTTACTATGTTTTTCTATATAAAGCTTCTTTTTCTTTGCTTTTCCAGATTTGGCTTATCCGCATCTTGGTTGGATATGTTCTATTTATTTTAGCCTTGCCAAAAATGAGAAACTTGTCTTCCTTAGACACTGTGCTAATTGATTATTGTCAAGGCTTCAGACTTTGGGCATCTTTGAATCGATTATAAACTGGACAATTGTTTTGATTTATCCATGTTTCTTTCAGTTTCTTGAGAAGGCAATCCAAAGGAGTTTTCTTGTATCAGCAGACATGGCACATGCTTTACATCCTAATTTTATGGTATGTCTGCTCTTTCTTTTGGCTTTACTGGCTGTCTTGCGGAGAAAATGAATTAAATTACCTAAAAAATCTTTGCTGCTGTAGAGAAAACGTGTAAGATATTGGTTTCTTTATACTTCGGCCACTGGTCTCAACACAGTTTTGGTCCGTTGTCAAGTTATTGGCGGCCGTTATAAGTGGAACAATTTAATGTAAAGGCTTCTTTTCGCATGCTTCCAGGACAAGCACGAGGAAAATCATCAACCGAAACTACATGGTGGTCTTGTTATTAAACATAATGCCAATCAGCGTTATGCCACCAATGCTGTTACTGCATTCATATTCCGAGAAATTGCAGAAATGCATAACTTACCCATTCAGGTTAGTTGCCTCCTTAACTGACCCAGTATTATTGTCCTGTGCCGACACAAGCACCATACAGAACGATGATCAGTGGTTGGTTGTACATTTCTCCGAGCTATTTATAGACATGTATTTGATGCATTATATTTTCTTCGTAATAATACTATTTGACAATTTGCAGGATTTTGTGGTTCGGAACGACATGCCATGTGGTTCAACCATTGGTCCCATACTTGCGAGTGGTGTCGGAATTCGGACCGTCGATGTTGGTGCGCCTCAGTTGTCGATGCATAGCATTAGAGAAATGTGTGCTGTTGATGATGCCAAACACTCTTACGAGCATTTCAAGGCATATTTTAATGAGTTCACGGAACTGGAGAAGAAATTAGTCGTCGACCTTTAATCAATTGCCTTCAAATGAACGGATGATGGTAGGCTCCATGGTTATATTTTACTCTAAACTAACTTATGTTGTGGCATGATATTCTTGTGAGGATCAACGCATTAGGGTTTGTAACCAAAACAAACAAAAAAAAATGTTATATTCTTATTTATGTGTAGAAACCATCTTAACAATAATTTCCTTGCTGTTCAGATGGGTCGCTAAGGGCCTTATCCTATCCATAAATTTTAGCTTCTGCTCTAGCCAGGAAAACATACTGTTTGACATGTTCTATTCATTTGGCTTCTCGCCAAGAAAATCGATAGGTAGACTTTTGTTTGATCCTCTTGTGATGATTTTTTAAGATGGAAAGATAGATCTCCTTTAAACTATTCAAACATTCATTTGAACAGCAAAAGGAGCCATTAGGAGATAAACCAGAAACATGGCATTCTATCACCAATAAAATGGAAATGGGGCAGGAGAGTAACACTTGTGATGCAATAACTGAAACTATTAAGATGGTGAAAAGGTTTTTTTTTGTATGATTACACTGATATTTACAAGAAACCACTGGGCTAGCCAGTTGCACAAAAATGCGAATGGAACATTACGTCCATCCGCCACTAAAAAGTTTGCTTTGCTACTATGTTGAACTTGTCAGCTTCTAAGATCTGCTTCCAGTTTTGGGGTTGGCGATATAATTATATCTCCGTATGGAGAGTCCTGATTGACATCTATACTTTGATATCCCTTCAAGATCTGCAGAACCATAAAGCCATGTTAATTTCGTAGAAGAAGACATATGATATTGCCACACAGATGGAAGTTTGTTTTCATGCAGCATTCTGTATCGACGTAATTTTTTCTATCATGGCTAGGCTAATGCATGCCCACGCAGCTCTATATATGCAATCCAGATTCTGCAAAGCCCCTAGGAATTGCGATCTGAGACCTGCATCCCAGATCAAGATGCTTTTTTCTGTTCCAGATCATGGCAATACATGATCTGCATTGTGATCTAAAATTGTGATCGTCAGTCGCTATATTCCTATTCAGAAATTCGCTATATTCCTATTCAGAAATTCACCGACTACAAATCCGCAGAAGTACTAAACAACAGTGAGGACTAATTCAAAGCTTTGAAGGACTTTCATCGTCATCACTCTTGACCAAATTAAGTTAAATGCATGCTGACTTAGCAAACCAAAAAATGTGACCTCGATGTTTGAGAAACCTACCAGAATTTCGTAAAAAAATCTAGCAGAGTCGGATCTTTTGCTCCATAGTAAAATTTGCTGTAAACTCAGACTCTCTTTTCGTTGTTCACCTTTAGGATGCAAAAGTTTGCTAGAAAGATACTGCACCACAGCCCTTCATTGGAAGATGTCCAAAGAAATGTCAATTCAGAAGAAAAGCTAAGTGAAAAGTGAAGACAACATGATATCTCTATAATGTACCTGGTTCTTAGTGACCATCCATTATCTGCAATAAATGTAGGTTCATAAGAATATGCCATGCAAATTTAATCTACTGCTGTTACAACATAAGAACAGAGCCCGATATATAGGAAACAAATGATTGAATGTAAACTTCCTTTTGCTGCCCTGATGGCACTACCTTGGCCAATGGTACCCCTTTCCTGAGACTCAAGATCCTGCAAAAGAGAACATATCAAGACATTCTGTACAACTGCAGTATGACTGGCTCTGCAAAACAAACGGATTAGGGTTCAACCTAAAGAAAGATCAAAGAACTCTGTTACCTGACCCATAATATCCAACCCAGTGCCTGATAAACCCAGAGATAAATTTACCTCCATTTCACCAAATGTATCAGTTCTAGGCACATCAGTGCAGCTCTTAGGAGGTGAAACTTCAATATCAGGTTTGTTGTAGGAATGTTCAACTTTGGTGGATTTGCTGGGTGTTTGGTGATCCACATCCTGTGATTCTAAGTGGCGATTTGTGGACCTATGTATTGGTGAATAAAAAGAGGAACTGCTTTGAAAGAGTGCCTCAAGCTCCGAGGCCATACCTGCAAGGACATCGAACAATAATGTGCAGCAAAGTTACAATTTGTCCTAGTCCACACAAGTGAAAAACTTGCATAAAGATATTTGACGTCTCACAAGTAATCACAGGTTCCAAAAAGTTCTGCTGCAGATTAGGGATTCTGTGCGACTTCCAGGCATCCAGAAACGTATGAGGTGCTTTTCTCCTTTTGAAAATTAAACTACTAGCATCATGTATTCCCTTCCTTAGAGACCTGTGAGTATTTAGGATAAATACAAAACCATCAAAACAACTATGAGGAAACACCTGAAGATCCAAGCACATGGCTGAAAATAAAGCAATACATGTTCAAATTTCCACATAATCAGTTCAGTCAACTAAGCCTCTTTCCCGGCCCCATATATTATACACATGATGAACGAGATACAACCAGACTTTAGTGCTTAGCAATGCTATGTCTATTCAACAATATGATTGATTAAACTTTATCGGTCTCATCCCGACGCATGTCAGCAAGAACCTGCATATGCCAGCCCAGATCATTTCCTCAGGTAACAGACATACCACAATGGACCAGCATCGCTCCATGTGTCGTTATCTAATACCACGCCAGTATCTGCTCTATCCAGCATGTGCCACCCTACACCCGTAGGCATGGCCACGCGATTCACCTCTTCCTAATAGTATGATGTACAAGATATGTCTCATGTTGCAACAATCCAATATCTTTAAGGATGACGAGATCATGAACAACAATGCTAGGGAAGATGAGTAGAGGTTAGGAACACCAAATACCAAAAGCCAAAACAACCTCACACTAAAATTGCATGATGTAATCAAGGTTGGTTATGAAGCCATTTATTGCATGATGAAATGACCATCGATTTATCTGTAGACAGAACTATCAACAACTATGTTCTTACGTGACACTGTTTTTTTACCATTGCATTCAGTCTCACAACCACTCTCAATTACTTGACTCACTATGCTCCTTATCAGTTACCAGGAATGTTTGAACTTGACATTTGGACTTTTGTATTCCCTTTCAACCACTTTCCCATGAAGTTATTTTTCTTATAACATGAATGCTCCAGTAGAGGACTTCAACCACAATTGGATAAGCTAAGGATGCTCCTTGTAAAGTCTCAAAAACTGACTGACAATATACAACTGACTTGCTTGTGACAGTTCTAGTTTTAACAAACACTTCATTATTCTTCCACATCTCAACCGATAAAATCAAATCTGGATAGAGGGAGTTGAAGCTAGCTGAGATATACTATGCGAGAAATATGTAATTAGAAAATACCATAATTAAATCTAGGAGCTACACTTTAAAATCTATATAACCATTTTGAAGATAAGAATACTGTTTACAATTTAGACTTCACAGCTATTAATGGTCAACATTCCTGTTAGCAGATTTAGGTTTAAAGATATCATCATAAATAAGGAAAAATAAAAAACCTTCTAGCAAGAATTTTACTTCAATAACTCAAATATTACAAACATATATATGGATTATGACAATACGTACTCGTTGGATAGCACTATTGTTTCATCAAAGAAATTCTTTCTCTTCTTCAGCAAACGATGATGTTCTCTTTTAGCTGGGGTCGTCACAGTAAATTTAGGAGAAGGAACACCTGAACAGAAAGACAACAGGTGATCAAAATTAAGCAATAACATGGTTTGACACAACCAGTAAAATAAGTTCATCATAATTGTTCTGCAAATGCAACTTAAATAAATGCCTCCGTCTAAAAGCACCAACCTAGATCACATGGGGACAGATCTTCATTATGGGTTTTAGTTGGATGTGCATCTATTGCACTTTTATTTGTACAGGCTGAGAAATCTTTATAATTTGATGAAAATGCCTCTTGTGACACCAAAGAATCCGCTGGCTTCAGTAGATTTCTAACAGCATCAGCAATATCAGAATCTGTAGTCTTCAACATTTTTACAGGATGAAGCCGATCTTCTGATTCTCCATCAGGCATGATGGGATCCAATGATTTTTTTGCCTCTTGCCATCCATGGAATCTGACATCTCGTTGAAGATTCTGCTTTTCTGCATTTCCACAGCTAAAGTTGCACTCTTCATCAAACTCAAGGTTAAAGTCCATCAGATGGGATGGAAGAACACTGTTAGAAAAAAATATTTGGCATTATAATGCAAGCAACTGAAAACTTGTACTTGACAAGATGACTTTGATCACTGACTATACGTACTCAATAACAGGTGTAAAGCATGAAGAATTAATTTCATCGCACATGACTGATTCCCTGAGATTACACTGCAAAAATTACATAATTTAAGATTACAAGCAACATGAAAAAAGAAAACTCCATGTACACTGCAACTCTTGCTGGTATTTAGAATTAAAAGACTGGAAATAGAAAGGCTCCATCTATCACAAAAGTAGTGCTGATATCAAGAAGTAAAAAAAAAGGCCAAAATTCAAAGATTTAATTAGAAAATTTGTACAGAAATACCTCATTCAGACAAGAAAGGTCATTGTTATCATCCAGGCATTGACCTGTTAGAAGGCAGGCATTTGAAAGTTGAAACAACAGCGAAGTTATTGTTGACAATGAAATAAGACAACAGGAAGCAATTACATTTTAATCCCCAATAGACTGACAATAAGTTTCTAACAAAAAATTTTAATGTAAAAAACCAAATAAAAGCAAGTGCAGAAGTAATACCTTGAAGTGTAAACTGTTTGTGAGGACTGGCATTGGTTGTGTCACTGGATGGAAATTCATATTTGTTTTACTAGAGGTTAAAAGATTTGTAAGCAAAGTTGTACTGAAGTTGGAGTTATTTAAGTTCTTACTTGTCATCTGGAACATCCAGATCAAAAGAATCGAGTGCCAGTCTTTCAGGTACACTGATAGTAATATGTTGGTATGAAGCACGCATGGTTTCCACTGGTTCTGCAAAGATTGGTTCTTTTGATGAACTTATATCATGATCTGGTTCGTGTCCTGCATCTATCAAGTGGTGTCGTGCTCTAGTATTTGTTCCCTTTGTTACAGTGAGTTTGACAGGAGCAAATGATTTTCTTATGCAAATCAAAGCCATGTTGCAATCATGGTAGAGATAGTCAACTTTCTTTGAGAATATCCTCACAATACCCAGCAGAAGTTGGGCTAATACTCTGTATGATATCTGGATTTCAGGCACGATTTTATCTGCAGAAGATGATAAGAAGGGCCAAATAAAAAGCATAATTAAATTAACTGAAACAAACCAATTAAAGAATAAAATTGTGGGCCCTTCTATTGGGTCGCCAACCTTAGCACTACCATTAAATAATTACAGGTGTGCTTTACATGCAATACCACAATGTTTAAACTAGCAACTAGTCATGCACAACATAAGAAACCATAAAAATAGAATCCAAATCTGAACCAAGTTTTTTTTTTGTTTTTTGAATTTCCATCTCCAGTGCACATATCTGAACCATGCTACTATAACTAATATAAACATTTCTGAACTGAACGGTCCAAATGTTTAGGTTTCATCTATCCCAATCAGACCCCCTACTTCTGTTGGTTGCATCAATTTCCCAACCACAACCTCCATCATAGCCTTCCATGTCGTGGCATTAATTAATCTGTTGACAACATCAGCATCTGCCATCTAAGTTGCGAAGCTTTCCATATGGCTTTCAACTATCTGTCATAGTAATTGTGCATTAACCTAGTTATTTCAAAATTTGAATTGGAAGAAAATCAGCCATGAAGTTCTGATCGTTACATAATACTAATGAATAAATGTCATAATTTCTCTAGCATTATTTATATCTGTTGTTTGGAGGAGATTTGATATTCTCAGCAGATTTATTTTGTAACAAGTCCTAGTTAATTTGGATGGAGGGCTCCGAGAGCTCAGATATGCACGTCTTGTATTAGGCTTGAGGAGTCCAATTCATCCCACTTCGAATGGGGATATGGGGTTTATAAACATGCAAGGTTTGATGGACCAACTGCTTGGATCTGGAGCTTACGCATCTTGAACCACGAAATGTTTAAGTTACTGTACCAGTAGTTCTACCAAGCTTAGTGACAAATTACCATAAACAATCAAGTCAAATATGCTTTTACAAGGAAAATTCTTTTAGAATCTTTACTTAGATAACTCATGGATCAAGAGATATGACAATACCTTGTCTCGATGCGACAAATTGGTGCCAGATACAAGACCAAGGACTCTGACAACAGAAAGATACCAAAGACCAATATGCCCAAGGCTGACGATTCTAACAACAGAAAGATCCTCAAAAAGGCCCCAGGGAATCCAAGTTGATGCATACCGATTGTGTACTGTATTCCCAACACTTCAGTAACAGAGTTCGCGAGGAAACTATTCTACACTCCAATGAGTTCAAATTTCAATCCAATAAACTAAATTTAATGTGCCTCGACATATATTATGTGGTACAGAACAACGAGTATGTCCATTGCTAATTATCTGACTACCAGAGCAAGGAATGGTAGCAGGTGGAAACAGACACAAACCTGTCGTACAACTGCCAAATGACACACCAAAACAAACCAGGGGTTTGACAATACCATCAACAAAATGTTATATACATTGGATGCTGACCTAAGCAACATGACCAATAGTTCATTTGCATGTTGCTATCCATAGCAAGGGACTCCTGGCTCACGCCGCTTCAACTGTCTGCCACATTCGCAGCACTCCAATAACAGAGACAGGGAGGGAAATTATACTAGTAGGAACTCCCATGACTTCAAATTCCAATCTGTGTTTTGGCATATCTTATGTGTGATAAAAAGCAAAGAAAATACCCATCTGCGGTGATAGGGTTAGCGAAACAATTACAACTTCCAACATAAGATATTTCATTGCAAGGAATAGTAGCAGCTGGAAACGGATACAATCCTGCCATAGAACTGCCAAATGGCACATCATAATAGACCAGATGCGGGATGTCAACCTAGGTAACGTGAACGACCAAAAAGATTGGGTGACGCAATGGTGAATCAACAAACCTAACTTTCTGCCGATGATGCAAAACCTTTTATCTACAAACGTCGTCAAAGAAAACAGCATTATCCCCTCAAGTTTTCCTCTCTTGCATATCTACCTTCGTTCAACTGCTTAAACAAGTTCGTTTGATATCATCAAACTACAAAGATCGACACACTTACCATGACCAATCGAAAACCCTTATTCAAAACCAGAAATCAAAAGAGGACTTTTCTAAAGCCATTGCCTTGATACAACAGCAGAAGACAGAGAGAAAAAAGACGCAAGCATGTGAAAAGAATCGAACCGCCTCCGTCCACGACGCGATGAATGCTAACACATGGCAACCAATCGAACTCCAAAAGAAAGAAAGGACACATCTTTTTTGAGGACATAAAAGAACCGAAGAGGGGGGGTAAACAGAGACGGTCAATACCCACGGAAGAGGAGATGTCGGTGTGGGCAATCTGCTCCCTCTTGAGTTTCTTGAAGCAATGGGCAGCGACCCATATGGTGCCCAGGGGGCCATTTCTCGAAAGGAGAGAGTGCGAATAGAACATCCCCGCTTCCCACTACCGGTGCCGCTTCCTCACTTTCTCGATTCTTCGGAGGGAGGGGCTCAAGCTGGAAGGCTAAGGGTGGGAAACCGCAAAGCTTTCGAAGGAAGCCGTAGAGATATAACCAAGGGGATTTGGAATAGACGAGAAGACACGGAGCCCGGCGCATTTAACTACAACAGTGCCCCGCGCCTCTCGCCTGGGGTTTCGTGCGCCGAGTCGTGACCTGGATCGACGCTTTCCAAGCCTTCGACGACTTAAGTCACGACGACAATAGCGAGGCAGAAAACATTGTTAAGCTGAAATGGAAAGAAAAAAAAATGGTAATAATACAAAAATGTCGTGGCAGTTTCGTGATTGTATGTTCGTAACGGCAAGTTTTCTTGAGAAGAGACACTATAAAACAGGGATCAAAGGCTGTTTAATGTTTAGAAGAAGTGAAACAAAAGAAAATAAATAGACTTTTAGTTGCGACAAAAAAAAAAGTAATTTAATTATTTTAAACTCATCATCTTGCGACAAAAAAAATAGTAATTTTAATTGTTAATTTCAGTTTATTTTCCATATTTACTCAAAGTACTGGTCGTGGTCGCCTCATCCAACGTTGGCGTGACACATCGAGCACACGTGTGCCTCCATTTACCTCCACCAGACGTGAATGGAATTTTAATCCTAATGTTTTCCCAAAACTGATTAATTAATTTAACACCCAAACTCAATTTTAATCCAATTTAATTGTATTATTATGATGATCTCCAAATTCACTCGTAATAAAACCGACAGAATAATCACGGATGTCAAAAAATCACAATTAACCATCCCAAACCCGATCCAATTGACATGTATTTTAGTGAAATTTAAACAATTGGAACATTCACACAAAACATAAATCTGCAGTATTATCAAACAAGAAGATAGATACCAAATATGAACACAGCAGGTATGGGATTTGATTTGGATTAAGGTGCAGTGACAGCCGAGCCATTTGCTCTTTCAAAACCTCGCATGTAAAGCGCAAACAAAGTTTATAGCTATCACTCGGATCACAGATCAGAGTTGGAGAGGGAGATATATCTTTGCGAGACAAACACAGGCAGCAATTTTCAGAATCTAGAAGCTTTCTCCCCAAAAAAACGAGGTTAATGTTACAGCTCCTCTTCTCCCATCAATAGTACAACAAAATTTCTTGTTTCATTAATTATTTTGGACTCATCATCATGCGTGAATCAGCGGAAGTTTGAAACTCAGAGGAAAAACACTGGCTAATTATTGGTGACATCGAACTTTCGTCAAGCAAAGTGAGGGTTCCACTCACGAAAGAGACTTCAGAACCTCAGCAGTAACCTCCTTGGGGGGCTTCTCAGCATGAAGCTGAGCGACGACACCGTTCTTGTTGTAGTAATTAATAACCTGTCACACAAGACACGACCATGATCATTCTACAATATATGGCTATAAAGACAAAACAACCAAGGAAAAATAGCATTGTTGTTCAGAACAAAAGAAGAATCGTTGGAATCATATGTTGTCTAAAGAAAAATCAATATTGTTGTTCATGTTCAAGTGAAATAGCATGCCAACAGCAAATAGATGGTTCCCAATAACAGATTGTCAGCTGTCTTTATCTCATTAAAACCTAATGTAGCAGACGTGGAAAGACACAGACAGACACTTGAAGAAGAGCAGCCTAGGATTCATAGCTAGTAATTTAATGAGATATTTAAATTTTCTTAACAGTTGATCTAAGATTGCTAATTATAACAGGATGGATTGCTAGCTGGTAGGTTAATGAGATCATAAAAGTTTAACAATTTTCTCAACAGTTGATCCAAGATTGCTAACTCCTCTTAACAGGACTGGCACCTGAATCATAGCAAATATTGAACCAGTTCTGCATGGATAAGAAAACAATATATCATGTTACACACCAAACAAAAAATAAGAATAGAACAACCTCATTATGTTACTTTGATGCCTACACTCGCAGAAAAGTACATGCACATGACAATAAAAATAGATGCACCTAATGACCTCAAAGTTTTGTAAAAACTTATGTTATGCTTAAAAATATTAGAATTGTGCAACAAATAAAACAGTTATCAGCTAAAAGAATGAAGATGATGATCTCAATAAACTTAATGGCAAGAAGGAAAACAACAACTTACAGGTTCGGTCTGTCTGTGGAAAGCTTCCAGCCTTGACTTGAGGACTTCAGCTGTGTCATCTTTCCTCTGAATCAAGGATTCTCCCGACACCTTCAGAGCAAAAAGAAGGAATATGAGCATTAATTTCATAAGACGAACCAAACTAAGGAAACAGTAAATCATTATATAACTGTTTTCGAAGATCTCATCAAGACTACAAGATAATATATCTAGTAAAAATCATTTAAGAGCTGAGAAATGCATTTACAAGGACACTAAAAGCTCATTAATTTGCAGCAGGTTGGTACAAGGTTCACAAAAATGGAATCAGATTAGATAAATAACGAAAGTAAATCTTTATATAAAAACATATAAACAATTTTCAGTAAAATAAGAATATTACATATTTAATTTTTTAACACATATATATTCTATAAAACATTTAACTGAAAAAGATTATAGTTCTAAAGTGTAAAAAAAAAAACCTTAAATAAAGGTGCCATGAGAGTCCTACAGTCAAAATCACCCAAAGTCAGAGAAATCTCTTCTGTAGAGACAGAGGGAAGCAGCAGCAATAATCTTCCTCCTCTCTTTGTGACTCAAGCTCAGAATTGACAGATCCCAATCAGCTAGATGGAATAGGGAATTGTCAATGATGTGAATCAAGATCTATTTACTACAATAGAGTGTAGGATTATGAATTATGTTTACCTCAAGATGCATATTTCAAGTCAAATCATAATGACATTCCATCAACTGCGTGACAATCAGCAGCACATGCCACTGTAAGTACAAGCCCCACACACTTCAAAAATATCAAAAAATTTACATATTAGCTATTTACCTACTCCCATTTTACATTAATTAAATATCTTATTTGTATGTTGAGCACGAAAGTTCCCCCTCTAACATTCACTAACCCAACCAACCCTCAAACACATCTAATGTTTTGCAAGTAGGAAACACACACACAAAAGAAAAAAGAAGTAAAACACAAAATACATGGAGTTTGGACATAATATCTTCAGAATAAAAACAGATGCTCTAAGAAAACAATAAAACTTATTCCATCTGCTTACATCATCAATGCCGGGAACCTTTGGAGGAGCAAATTTGGTGTGGTAAGTCCTACCACTAGGTGGATGAATCCAGCGGCCAGTAATTCTTTCCTCCAGTATGGCATCATCAATTGCAAAATTTAGCACCTTGTCAATCTTGGTACCTTGTTTGGCCAGCATCTCATCAAGCTGAACTCAAATTCGGGAAATTGAGGGGGGAAATACTAAATAAACAGAAAAAATGTCAATCTGGCTTTGGATGCTAAAAGAATAAAGAAGATTTACCTTTTCTGCTTGAACAACTGTCCTTGGAAATCCATCTAGAATGAAACCCTTCTGGCATGATGGTTTTTTCATAGCTTCATCGATAATCCCAACAACCAAGTCATCAGAAACAAGTTCTCCCTGGACCAAAAGTCAAAAGAATCAATCAGTACTAAAATCACTGATTCTTTTCTAATCTCACTTTTATTCATTAAAAGAAGAATACCTTATCCATAGCTTCTTTAGCTTTAATTCCCAGTGGGGTCTTAGCAGCCACAGCAGCTCTCAACATGTCACCAGTGGCCAAATGACACAAGCAATATTCATCCTTTATAATAGGAGACTGAGTACCCTTTCCAGAACCCGGTGGACCTGCCATGTTAAAAGACCCATTGAAAGTTGAACAGAAACTTAGTACTGCCTTCCAGGATTTCAAATACCAGTTGGAGGGCCTGTAATGACCTAGATGTGTATATACCAGTCTGACCAAGCACCGATACTGGACCATATAGGTTAGTGCCAATCAGTATAGGTCTTGTGTAGGACCTATGACATACGAAAAAGGTTGGTTCTTCACATAAAGGATCTCACTATTGTAAATTGACAGTTTGACATCACCATTTCTTTTTAATATTACCTTCCAGATCTATTGTCTACTTGGTCATGTTATCATCATACTACAACTTTAAACGTGCCTAAACTTCAATTGGATCTATGGATTGACATCACTGTCCCATCGTTTAGAAGCCTACATGATCCCCAAGGACATTTCTTCTGTGAGCCTCGCCGTGAGCACTTCCCATTCTTCATTTAATTATTTAGTTCTTCTAAGTGTGTTGGTGCTGTAATGGTGTTATTCACTTCCTGTTAACGCTCTATCACTATGAGCCAAGATGTGAAAATTAATGGTAATACGATTTAATAGTACTAAGGCAGTATTCAAACTGTAAAAAAGCTAAAGCGGAGGAAATAATTTTCATTTGCAAGAAGGCACCTTAGGACTAGAAAATTTAAATTTCCCATGCAATTCCAAGTGAATCTCTTCTTAAGACTCTCTCTCAAGCCACCATTTGTCAACCTCTGTCATTCGATATATGCTGCTACCAAGCATTCGCACTCAACTGTCATCAAGAAATATCAAGGTTCCTTAACAACGAAGGTACTAACCAGTCTAAAAAACTTATTTAGTCAACTGACCATTTACCTAATTCAAAAAAACCCTTTGTTTCCAAAACTTAATTTCCCCTAAATAACAACCAAACTGGCTAATCTAATTCCCAACTCGATGAGTACACACAACTGATGCACGACTATGTAGGAAACGCACATATGGAACTAATGAGTTGATTTGGTCTCCGAAAGAACAAATAACCAGAAGAAAACTCGTGTTGGAATCTGCCCTATTCAATAATTGGTAATATCGTCCAAGAGAATAGACATGATCTAGGTTTTAGAAATAGCTATTCCCGGACGCATGCATTGCCTCCGATGGCACATTCCATAACGCCACCACGGAAATCCTTTTTTCTTTGCGTGGGATGTCATTTGCAAGAGAATCCCTAATAAGCTTGAAACTCATTTTAACCCACAGATCTCAAATCTAGAGAGGGTTGTGGAAGGAGGAGGATATACCGACGAGGATGAGGCGCTTGTCGGGCTTCGACGAGCACTTCATGCGGCGGAGGAGCTCCGTCATCAGATCCAGCGACGGCACGTCATCCAGATCCACTCTCCCGCCGCTCGCCATCTCCGTCGACCCCTTTGCTGCGCCTCTCCCCGGCCAATCCAATCTCACTTCGGCGACGACAAGATGGCGAGATCGATCAGCAGACACCGCCCTCCTATTAATTCTGAGCAAGAGAAGGGTTGGGATTTCCTGTGAAGGCTTTCGTGCCCTAATCTATGCCGCCGGTTCAACGTAAATTAGCTTATACGGCTAATCACCACCGTCAATCAGAAAAAAGAGTGACAAAAGAAGGGAGTTGGGTTGTTTTTGGTGCAATGTTTTCGGGGGCACACCGTAACAAAGATGGGTTTACCTACCTAATGCGGACGGGTCAGTCTCATCTTCCACAGCTACCACCTTTAAAAATACTTGTTTATTTATTTTGATTTTAATTATTTTATTGTTGTTTCTTCATAATTCGGCTAAAGAAATAGCAAATTGACGATTAAAAAAGGTAAAATAATAATCATATATTAAGGAATACTCCAAATAATAAGCTATTATAAAGAAGAAATATCAGTGAAATCGTATCAATAATAATAATAATAATAACAATAACAATAATAAAAATAATAAAACCATGCGGGATTGGTAACATTGTAAATAAAGCAAACCGGAGAGGTATAAGAGAGACGAGAAAAACCCTCTTTGCGAACGAAGGCGAAGGCTGCGCTGGTCGGATACTACTCCGGCGGCAAGGCGAACGAGAGATCCGATAGCAGACAGAAGCCAGCAACCGTAGCCCTAGCCATGGCGATGTGTCTTCGGAGAGCTCTCCAGTCGAGGAGCCTTCTCCTCCTCCGAGCTTCTCGTTGTGTCGTCGCTCTGTCGCCTTCGTCGTGCCTCTCTCCTCGCGATCCCGCGCTGGAGGAGGCGTCCGTTCTCGGCATTCGTGGCGGCTTCTTCCGTGTCGGTTCCGACTGTTCGTTGGGAAGTTGGAGGGGCTTCGCTAAGGGAAAGAAGTCAAGTAAGCTGTCGTTCTTCGCTGTTTGTGTGCTTCCTCCTCTTTTCCTCCTCCTTAGAGAACAATGACGAGCAGAACATGCCATCCTTCGGTCTATTGCGGGGCCGTCGGATTCGCCTTAGCAGTATTTGCTCGTTTGTGGATTGAATGTCTTTTTTTCTTTTTTGATGTTTAATAGTGGATTGAATGTCGAGTTGAGATGTAAACATCACTTCAATCAAGTTTAGTTTTTGACATGGTTTCTAGGTCAAGTTGTACTGCTCCTCCCTCCATTTAGATAATAGACTAATAGTGGCAGGTCGTGAAAGATTGTAGTGCTATAACAGCAAGGAGCTATTAATAGAGGATGATCCGACATAACCTATAGTATGCTTAGAGAGATTGGTGGTGACTAGAGGTAAAGAATATAATGTAACGGAGGTTGCATGACTAGCAACTGAATGGCACAGGAAAAGTATTTCTGGACATGGATTTTGTCAATTACGTCCATATATTCCTTTACTGATATAGATAGCTAAACATAAATATGACTGATTGGAACTTTGTGGAGATTATTGCCAATGATTTTGCAAAGTGACTTGAGGGCTAATCTTGGTACGATGGTAAGGTTACTACTTTGTGATCTAGGTGACTAGAATTCAAGTCAAAGCCTGTGTTGCCCCTTTTTGATCTTACCAAGCAGATTGGATTTAACATAGTTAATTTTCGAACAGTAATCGTAGACATAGTTAATTTTGGAACAGTAATCGTAGACATAGTTAATTTTGGAACAGTAATGGTAGACGCCATTGATGTTTTATGTTGATGTACTTTGTCATACAATTGTCGTGCTGTCTGCTTCCAGTAGTAATAATTCAGAACAGAATAAAATCGAAGGCAGGAACTGTTGTGTCTGGAAGACTGAATATGAGTTCAATATTTACTAATCTGAAGAAATTATTGGGCCTTACTCAATGTAGGGTAAGGCAGAATTAACTGCAATTGTAACACAGTAAGATAATTATAGAATTGTATCATTATCAATCATGTTTTATGTTATCATACTATCATTATCGTTATAACTATAGAATTGTATCATAGGCCCAAAGAAACATATGAAATGTATTGTTATCAATCTTGTTTTATGGTATTGCAGTAATATTTTAGAATTAATAACAATGATGATGAAACATAAAACTAGATATGCAATTGTACTTTCATGCTCATGCAAACCACAAGATTTTTTTGTTGTCCTGTCAAATGTATCATGCTAATTTTACTAGCAGTGGCAGAAGATGTTAGGACATGACAACCTGGTGATGCAAATCATAGAGATGATATCCATGTTACAGATCTTTTAAATTGTTTTTTCAGTTATTTTGATTCATTTTAAATTCAAACTTAAAGATGAAGGAAACACAATGAAAGTCAATTAATCTGACATACCTTGCTAAAATTTGAATATATGTTCCTTTCCCTTCTGTGCTTCCCATTCTTAATTGGATTATGTTTTATGTTTTTGTCATTTTGATTCTTTTAGAAGATGAAAACAACGACGAGAAGATTCAGGTTGATCCTAACTTTGGTCCAACGGTGAAGTCAACCACTCTTTCACAGATGGAGGCTGCAATTGTTGCTTTATCACGGGAGTTAAGTAAACTCAGGACTGGAAGAGCATCTGCTGGTATGCCTTTTATTAACTATTTGTTTATGTCATTTTCTGTAAGAACTTTGGTCTCTTCACATACATCGGGATTGCTCTTTGCAGGGATGCTTGATCATATCCTGGTAGAAACAGGTGGTGCAAAGATGCCTCTGAATCATGTTGCTGTTGTTTCAGTCATAAACTCGAAGACTCTCTCGGTGACACCTTATGATCCCACTGTAAAATCTAATTCTTGAACCATAATATAACCTCTCTTTTCCATGGCTTTTCTCTTATTTTGGATCTTGTCATCAAAACTTTGAAACGAGTGCTCAGCTGTATGTCCCATATGCATACTTATGGACCTAGAGATCAGTCATTTTTTTTTGCTGTGAATTTAGTACACAGAAACATATTCAGGAAATGAAGGAAAGAATTTCCTTATCTAGGTGATGTGAATAGAATCTAGCTGACGTAATGATAAGGCCCACAAAATTTTGGTGCGTGGCTCTATGATTTCTCAATACCATGGTTTAAGTACCAAGCCTGAAGGCATTGAGAAAATAGTTTACATATTTTTCCTAACAATCTGGTCAGGTAGGTAAATGTTGCCTTTGTGATTCCTTTCTTTTATGCCATCAAAATATAGAAGCACTATATGATCATTCAATAATTTGATAGGGACCTGTCACTTTTGAGTTCAGCTGCCTGTAAAACCAAACAATCCCTAACTGTAAGTTATTTATTGATCACTTAATTGAGTCTTAATATGCTTGGTTGCAACTTCCTGATGTCAATTTGTAGCAAACTTGTCGATCTCTAGAAAACAACAAGAAATTGACCATTTGTTATGTTTAGATCATCAATCATTCATTTAGGACCAATTTTCTACCAAGAAAAAGATCCAAACTATCTAGTTATTTATATGATGCATGGTTGGGTATCGGACTCATGTTGGGCATTGACACGGGTACAGACTGTTATGTGCTAGCATACCGACATTCAGTACCACAAAATTTCTTTTCAGATTTGTGCATACAGAGTGTTGCGAGGCATGTGTTGTGGTCCATGGCACCTACCCAACAAACCATCGAACTGGTATGTATTGTGCTCGGTACATACTGGTTCGGGCGAAGGGTAGAACCATTATATCTTGTCTTAGGTATTATTGACAACTTAATTGGTTGCAGGCTTTGAAGGCAGTAGAGAGTGCAGTAATTTCATCACCATTGGGTTTAAATCCAACACCTGATGGCCAACGATTAATTGCAGCAATTCCACCGTAAGTTATGAAGCTTCAGTATTTATAATTAATTAGACTGCAAACTAGACCTTTTCTGGAATATTGCTGGCTTTAGGAGGTATTTGAATCCAGCTTTGCTTTTTTTCTCGTTTTGCATATAGAAACTGATTAAATTCCATTCTAATCTATATTTCTTATTTTTCACAAAATGAGTAAGCTTTTCTCTTTTTGTGATTTTGGCATGAACTATGATCTTTCAGACTCACAAAGGAGAACATGCAGGTGAGTTATTTTGAACAGATATTTCTTAAACCTCCAATTTTTTGCTTTCATGTCATAGCCTTATTTGAGCTTATTTTCTCAGGCACTCTGCAAGGTAGTCGCAAAATCTTCTGAAGATGTTAAACAAAGTATCAGAAGAGCACGTCAGAAGGTATGTGCAACTCCGATGATAATTTGCTTATTTTTTACGATCATGACAGTATACTGTCGATTGTGCCAGTAAGGATCCACATAGAACTACAAAGCCTATCTTTCACATATTTGAAGTGTTATAAATCATATCGTTGCTTAACAACATAGTCAAAAAAACCCAAAGACAAAACCTTGTTTTCATCCGGTATTGATTGCATTGCAACACATTCTTTTTCCACTTCCAAGTCCCAGTTACTGTCAAACCCTTGTTCAACATATTGCAATCAGATTTCTTGTTTTACTCTGACGGATACTGGGTTCTTGATTAGGCACAGGATTCTATAAAAAAGGTGGCTGCAGGATTCCCAAAAGACGATATAAAGAGGCTTGAGAAGGAGGTAACATGACGAAAGTTTTAAAAGGTGCACTACTTGATGTGTTACGTGATGCACCTCTCTATCTTGTCCAGATCGAGGAGATGACCAAGCGCTTCGTGAAGACCGCGGATGATATGTGCAAGGCGAAGGAGAAAGAAATCACCAATGGCTGAGTTGAGTTCTACCAGCAACTTTTGCTTCAGCCGGGGGAAGAAGTCATCCACCCAAAGGAAACATTGGCAAGCACAAAACATCTAGTTTGAGAGGCATGATTTGCCAGGAGGAAACTGCTTCTTTACACTTCAATTTTTTAACAGGAATATTGGTTCTTTTCCCATGGAATCGAACCTGAAATAGATTTTTTGCTGTGCCTTCGTGTATTTACTCTACTTTATGACCAGATGCGGTTAGTCATCTAATGTAAAAACTTTGACCGAGTCGATGTACCAGCAGATTTTGGCATTTCTAGGTTACAGAATTGTCTTGTTCCGACACTAGTTTCATACATTTTGACCGACGTGCAAATTTGTCACTTGAATCAATCAGTACCTTGATCAAAAAATGCCTCGATCGATCATTGACGGTTCTTATGCCCAGATATGAAGCCAACAAAAAACAAAAAACTGGGCCTTTCAGAGGCCACACTGGCTACTATGTTCTTGGAAGCAACTGTTCATAGTTCATCCAAGGGAAACACATATCGCAGATTATTTGATTGCTTTAAAGAACCATCCATAGTTAACTACCAAAAGGCCATTACCATTTTGGCTAAGGAGCACTTGTTGGCGGAGAGACCAACATTCAACCTACCGAGGTGGAGATTATATGAAGCACTAATTTAGAACAAAATCCGGATCAATAGGCAACTTATGACAGGTAAATATTGTAACACAACTTGACAGCTTATGACAGGTAGAGGAAGTTTTGCTTCCAAAATTATCAGATCAAGTGCGATGGATGTTAAGTAAAAGAACACAATGGAGATCGGCAAAAACGAAACTCAACGTTTCAGCCCTAATATGCCGCATCAGGTGGAATCCTGCTTGATACAAGAATTGAGATAAGAGACTACTCGATCAGCTGCTTTGCACCCAGAAGTTATTGCTTTCCCTACAGATAATCCGTCTCGATGGTTGCCTGACAAGCACAATGTTTACGAAGGAACATTACAAAAGGACCCAAGTAGCGTTAAATAATGTAAATTGCTAAGATGAAGAAACAGTCCGAGCAAGGAAAATTAGAAGAAGACAAAAAAAGGCCCATCTTCAGAAAGCACCGAACAAGGCATACCAGTATCTTCCTCTTCCAATTTGGTTCTTGGGTTAAATACATCGGAAAAACTATAAAGATACATTAAAATCCTTTCTATGTTACAGATATCTTGAAGAATTCATTATTGTTGCACCAGCTAAGCAAAGCACTTCCTACAAGATGCAAGTTCTTCTGTCCACTAAACTCAAGTAAATATAATCAATACGCAGGTAGACCAATAAAATACTTAAAATAACAAGAAGCCGTAATGTTTTTACACACACAAAAAAATAGAGGCCTAATTATAATTAATCTTCATTTGACAAGTAAAATATGCATTTCTGCAGAGGTTGGCTTACCTGCATAGAAGAACCCCGGTAGATTTTCCTCCATTTTCTCTATAGCTTCCAGGACTAAAGCATAATCGTGACCATACAACGGAAAAGCATTTCTCCAGTAGATATGCCTACAATTTAATGTACAAGAAATTCCTAATAATTTTGAAAAAATGATGATGGTTTGAGGTAAAATAGCACATGATAATAAATATGACAACAGAAGTATTAGGATAACATGGCATTAAATACCAGACCATAAAAAATAATAGTTAGAAGAAAAGTTTTTGATACTGGTTTCAATAACCTATTATG